>JASDQU010503007.1:0-15261 GCA_032191745.1 Picea mariana | reverse complement strand
GGACATGAAGGAAAATGAAAATGAAGATACAACACCCATGGATGGATAGTATACATCATGCTCTTTCCGGTGGTATGTGGCACGTCACGTGGATCCTCATGGTTGAGGATAAATGAATTTTTGAAGATGACAAATTGAATTGTACATGTAGGCCCTGAAGACAATTAAAGAAAAGAATTACAAAATAAGAAAGTGTCAGGTCGGCCCTAATGTTAAAAGGAAGTGACATAAATGGTATAAATAAACATCATTATACATTCATTTGATACAAGTCGAATTTCAGAGAGAAGAAGAAGTAAAAGAAGGTCGGATTTCAAGGGAGGATGAAGTCTTTTGGTGATGTGTTCTAAGTATCAACAATAGACAGGTGCTATTGACTCAGTTTTATTGAGTGTGCAGGGTTTTGGACCTTGAGTATGCAGAGGCATCAATGGAACCCCTTGGACTCCGGATTGAGTCAGGGAGTGTGCTATTTGGGTTGATTTATTTACTGTGATATTTCATTGATTTGATGATATGATGTGGAGATGTTTTGACATGATTGTTGATGATGCGGGCTGACGATAGCTTGTCGACCAGACTCACATATGGAGTAAAGGGACCACACACAATTTCCAGAGAGGTTGAGGGAGAGGGGTGGACAGCAGCCCTGCCACAACCTACTAGCACTCCCGTCGTGGCTCGAACTATAGGTTAACAATTACCTAGTTCGAGAGGATCAACGATGCCGTGAGGGCAGACTGCGACAGTCGTTCACGATGATTCTAAGGGGCATGCAATAAGGCAGGGGCCTTATTCCTTAGAGCCCTTAGTCTCCCACAAGTTCACCTGGCAGAGTGTTGACTCCAGGGGTTATAGATATCTACCAATCAGTCAAGTTGGCGAGTGACACCCTTAGAGCACGTGGTGCATCCTGAAGGGCACGCCGCGCGAAAGAAACACAAGTTAGCGAGTGGCACCCTTGGAGCACGGGGTGCATCCTGAAGGGCACGTCATGCAAAGGAAACAACCTAGGTGAGTGGCACCCTTGGAGCACATGGTGCTTCTTGAAGGGCACGTCGCATTGATGTTGAGGAAGGAACAAACCTAGATGGCCCTAAGACATTCAACACATTAAGAAATTCTTAAAACGACTTCCCTAAATAATTGTCACCCGGTTCAGAATCTAAAGCTAAGTCTAAAACTTCCCTAGGGTAAAATTTTGTTTAACCTTAAGAAAAGACCCTATAAAAGTAAAAAAAAAAATTTAAACAAAAAAAAAAAAATTGCACTTGTTATAAGAGGTTGTCGATGTAATCGAGGAGGTCGTTACACATGGTATCAGAGCGGGTTCGATTCGTGACTTGGGATCGCTACGGCTTTCGTTGACATGATTTAATTATACTGTTGTTGATCAAGTTGATTGTGTGCGTGCAGGTAATCATGGTTAGAGGATGACGGGGTGCTAGGGGAGGGGGTGCGATGCCTCCAGTAGCATCCACACTAGGTGGCTCAAGCATTTTAGTCAAAGCTAAATGCTCAGGAAATGGTGGTTTTGCTGTTTCAGTAGCAGTGTTAGAGGATGATTGTACCTCTTCAGGTACATCATGCTCTTTTGTTTCCTCTTTATCAGAAGAGGTAACATCAGCTATGATGGGTTCAACTATTCTCCCAGATCGTAAATGAATGTCACTGCATTGCGCAGGGAGAAGAGAAAATGTAGGTTGGTTATGAATATCAATGCACTACATAGATTTATTATTGGGGTTAGGGTTAGGTTGTTCAGGTAGTTGGGGCCTCATCATTTGATTGTTTGGTGGAGTAACTAATGGTAAGAAGAGGGGTTGTAGAAATTGTGATTGAGGTAATTGATTTGGGAACGGGGGTTGTTGTCCTCTCCAATTTGGATTCCATTGGTTCAGATATGGTTGTTGTTTTTGTGGAGGCCAAGGAGTCCATATTGATGGATCAACAAAGGGTGGGTTAGTTTGTTGCATGGGTGGGTAATTCATTTGATTTAGGTATTGCATTTGATTATAGGGAGGGTAATTCATTTGATTAAAAGAAGGATAGTTATTCCAACGATTAGAAGATGTAAATGGCATATTAGGATTCATACCTTGTCCCCGAGGTTTCCATTGCCTTCTCTGTGTCAACAGATAGACAGCTTTAACTTCTTCATCAGTTGGTTGTAATGCTGCCTTAATTCCTGGTAAAGAAGGGCATTGTTGAGTTTCATGATCCTTATCACAGATGGTGCATATTGGCTTTTTGTTCAATGGGCATTCCCTTCGTGGGTGCTTGTCTCTGCATTTAGAACAAAATATGGACATAGTTGCTTCTGCTTCTGCTTGCTTATTTTGAATCTATAGGGTGTCAATTTGTGAGGCAAAAGAGCTTAACATTTCAGTTTTAAAACCTTCAAGTAAATTACCTATTTTGACTCTTGTTTCTCCCCCACTGGCTGATTTTTGAACTCTTGAAAATGTGGTATCCCTGCTATTTGATCTATTCCTTGAAGCTCCTCTTGAACATATTTTCCATAGGTTAACAATCTCATCATATGATTCTTTAGATATGTCCCCTTTTCTAAGCATATTCAGCATATCTAGGCAGTCATCCCTTACTCCTTTTAGTAATATTGTTTTAAGAATATCTTTACTGACATCGGGGTGGCTGGATCTTTGTAGATTATACTGTAGCCTTTCTACAAAGTCCTCCAGATTTTCATCCTCTTTCTGTATCATCTTAAATAGTTCTTCCCTTTTTTCTCTTGTTCGGCAATAGTCCTGGTATTTATGCAGGAATTTCTGTTTCATTTGATCCCATGTTGTGATTACATGGCCTCCAAGACTCATGAACCATCTTAGTGCATTTCCTTTCAATGTTGCTCGAAATAACTTTAATTTTTGAGCATTGGAAATGTAAACATAACTTCTGCATAATATGTCAAACTCAAAAAGGAATTCATCAGGATCCTCTGAAGATAAACCATGAAATTTAGGTAGTGCTGAGAGTGGGATGTTCTTCATGGGAGCTACCCCTCTAGGAAGATCACCAATAGGAAATCCTAATGTGGAGAAAGAGTTTTCGTCATTTACCTCTCTTTTAGGACCTGTCTGTTCTTCATGATGCAATTCTTCATTGTACTCATCCATGTTTTCTTCTGTTTGCTCCCCTGCTGCGCTTGCTCTATCCTCAATGTTTCCTACTAGTTTCTCGACTGTCTCATGACTCCAAACCTCTTTCCCCATTTCAAAGTTTGCTTGAAAGGAAGGTTGGGACTTTGGTTTCCGAGAGTTTGGTCGTTGAGGAGCAGCAGATTCATATTTTGATATAATCTCGTCAATATAAGTCTTTCTTCCTCCTCTTCCTCTACCCCTGCCACCTGTAGGGTCAGTTTCTTTGGGGTCTCCGCGTCCTCTCATGCAATCTTTATATATGAAAGAACATAAGTTCTTTTGAAATCTATAATTACCTTCCCCGGCAATGGTGCCAAAATGTTGGTCACTATAATTGCTTATTTAACTAAACAATCAAGTGCTACATAAATTGTCAACCCAGGGAAGTCTATTTATTTCAAAGGTAATCACACACTGTATATGCTCAATCTCAAAAGAAATCTAGAGTTGTAGTAAAAGATACATTAATCACACCTTGCCTTGAACAAACTGAAGTTCTACTTTGAATTACAGGAAAGAAACCTACCTATTGCAGAGTCAAAGCTTAAAGAAATGATTGTCCAAAGAATCCTGGATTACATTAAGAAATAACAACCTAGGAAAGAAATCCTTCAAGACACTGCAAAAGGAAAGACCAACTATCTTGTAACAGAGAACAAGACCCTATTCCCCAAGCAGGAATCTTCAGCACCTGTTTTCGATCATCACACTTTCGTGAACTCATTGCTAATTGAAATGATTGACACACACTGAAGACTAACTATCTCTTAACAGAGAACATGACCCTATTCCCCAAGCATGAATCTTCAGCACTTGTTTCCGATCATCACACTTTCATGAACTCATTGCTAATTGAAATGATTGACACACACTGAAGACTAACTATCTCTTAACATAGAACAGGACCCTATTCCCCAAGCAGGAATCTTCAACACCTGTCCCTGATTATCACGCTTTCATAAATTCACCAAACAAGATTGCTAACTAGAATGATTATCAGTTACCCAAGCATGAATTATATGAAAACAATGTAACAACTAGTAAAACAGAGTTTCATCAAGACAGAGTTCAATAAAGTAGTGTTTCAGCAAAACAGAATTTAATCAAGGCATGAACAAAAATAACACTAACACACTACAAAGCTAATGGGTGAATCTTGTGAAGAAGGTGTGCCCTCCCTTCTCACAAGATTCCCCTGAAACGAAAGGAACTAGAAAGAAATGCTCAGAACAATCTTTTATTCATCTGTCAACTGTATCATGTTACAATGTCTGAAGTAAACACGTCCTTCTCTATAATTCCTTTCTTAGCAAAACAGAAGGTCCTCTCTAATGATGATTTCCTCTTATTTAAAGAGGAGAATCCCTTCGATACAATTTGATCAAAAAATTACATGTGTACATCTGAATCCTATTCTTAGTTAGATCTGATCTCTATACTGGAATAGGATATCCTGGTCTCCCGTAACAAGATGCTATTACAATAGTTGAAAAGATGTTGAGTGAGGTGTTGATGTTGCGGCTGGAGTAACAGCTTCAATATTTATCTTCTTGTTACTGCTATTGTATGTTGTTTCAACATCGCAAATCGCGGGCTGTTTCAGCAACGGGATTTGTGTTCTGACTGTTTCAGCAACATGGTCTCACGCAACAGCGATGGTTAACTCTGGTTCACGGTGCAACTATTTTGGTCAGTGTAACAACCTTGTGTGAGTTGTTGTTTCAGCATCGTAGACCACGAAGAGTGTAACAACTTCTTCTTGTGTGAGTTGTTGTTTCAGCATCGTAGACCATGGAGAGTGCAACAGCTTCTTCTTGTGTGAGTTGTTGTTTCAGCATCGTAGACCACTGACTGTTTCAGCCACGGGGTTTGTGTGCTTTGACTGTTTCAGCAACGGGCCTTTAAACAACAATGATAATCTGCAGTTTGAACTGTTTCAACACTTATATATTTCTGATCAATGGTTAAGTAAGAGAGTAATGTAAAATTATATGCAAAACAGATTAAACATATAGTAAAGAGAAGAGACATTATATACCTTTGGAAAGATAGGGTAAGGTGATAATGTGAGTTTAAATGAGAGTGAAAAAAGGATGTAATGGTAGCAAAAAGTGTGAACAAAAAGGTACATTATAGGGTCCTAACAACAATGTTGGTTATGGTGATGACAATGATGCCATTAAATTGAGAGGACATGGGTAAATTGAGAACCCTCCAATTTTGAGATGGATGAGATAGATTCCCCATATATTATCTCAATAAGTGTGTGCCCTTGTAAAATATATCAAACTACCACATCACGAAGTGCATATCCATAGCACTAAATCCAAGGTATCATGTACCAACAAAGTTCTCCAAATGTAAATCAACCAAAATAAAGTGAAGGGGATAGGGGACCACAATCTCTCCACATCACATGAATTGCTCCACTAGGGGAAAACACTTTCGGAGAAACCAAAAGATAGCACTCCCTCTTTGAGAGGAAAGTGTTTTCTCCAACACCATTCTTTTCCCTTTCTACCTCAATTGTACTTGTAACCTACAAATCCAAGTCTACTGCAATCTCATAATCAATCATTTATCCCACAGAAGGTTCTAGAAATTCCTCCTAAACATCACTCTCCTCCATCATGGCATCACTCCACCTCCATGTGGACATTCAAGGAGATGATAGAAATTTCAACACCTCCAACATTGAGGAAACCATTTCTCTTGAATGAGAATGACATGTTAAGGCCCTACTTTATCCTCCTTACTTTGGATTACCTAGGAATTAGTAATTAATGTACGAGACCATCTTATTTGAATAAGGCCTGCTAGGTAGTTAGTTTTTAGTTACTCAATGTAAAAGGGTTATATTTATTAAATAATTCCCATTAAGTGATTCGTATTGATTATGAATGAAAGGGTTATATATCTTTGTCTCTCTTATTTAATTTTCTACTATTTATATTTCTTCAATAATTTCTCAATAATCATTGTTTCTACGAGTCAAGTACATTACATTATTACCTCCATCACACTTATACTCCTCCAAGTGACATGTTAGCCTCTTGTGAAATAGTGCTCCTATGTAAGGGATAATTTATTGCATATGAAACTAGGGATACTTTCATATCTTGTGAGATGCACCTAATTGTTGTAATATCACACATCACATAATTTTTTCTTTCTAGAGATCATCAAAATCATTTCCATACAAAAACAAAATTTAGTTTATATTTAGTATTTTAGGTTTTATTTCATAGAGTGGGTGTGTGAGTGATATTTGAGTCTGGAAACCCTCCCATATCATCAACACATGTGAACAGTCTATCCATGTTAATTTCGGTCCATGCAAAAACATTTTGAAAAAAATTCAACATTGGCCCCATTCACAAGTCATTGTTGTTCATCATGTACTCTATCCCTAGTACAATGCATTTTAATATATGTTTTCTTTAAATTTCGATCGAGAAAATTAAAACGAAACGAGGACGATATGGATTGATATATAGAGTGGGTGTGAGAGTAATATTTGAGTTTGGGAACCATTCCATGTCGTCAAGGCATGAGAACAGTCTATCCATGTCAAATTTTAGTGCATACATAAACATTTTGAAAGAATTTCAACGTTGGCCCCATTCACAGGTTACTGTTGTCCATCATGTAGCCTATCCCTAGTATAATGTATTTTAGTTGTTTTCTTTAAAATATGATTGAGACACACATCCTCGCATCTAGTACTATAAGGGAATGAAATAGCGTCGATAAAGAAGTACTTGATTAACCGCAGAAGCTTCAATATCAATTATTTCGTGTATTTGATTTTTTCTCTCATCTAAGTACTCTTTTTCTCTATAAAGAATATTAATACAAAATCATTATTTAAATATGAAATCTCATTTGTTTCCTTCTTCTCAACACGACCAGAATCATGGGCTTAATTGACATGATTTTGGTTCTAAACAACACATACAATAAATATAAAGAGTGGGTGTGTGAGTGATATTTGAGTCTCAAAATCCACCCATATCGTCAAGGCATAAAAAAAGTCTATCCATGTCAAATTTTGGTGCATACAGAAACATTTTGAAAAAATTTCAACATTGGCGCCATTCACAGGTCATTGTTTCCCATCATGTACTCTAGCCCTAGTACACTGTATTTTAATAGTTGTTTCCTTTAAAATTCGACCAAGAAAATTAAAAACGAAATGAGGATGATATGGGTTGATATATAGAGTGGGTGTGTGAGTGATATTTGAGTCTTGAAACCCTCCCATATCTTCAAGACATGCAAAAAGTCTATCCATGTAAAATTTTGGTGCATACAAAAAATTTTTGAAAATATTTCAACATTGGCCCCATTCACGGGCCACTGCTGCAGATCATGTACTCTAGCCCTAGTGCAATGTCTTTTAATATTGGTTTCGTTTAAAATTCTCTCGAGAAAAGTTAAAACAAAATGAGGACGAGATGGGTCAATATATAAAGTGGGTGTGTGAGTAATATTTGAGTCTGGAAACTCTTCCATATCATCAAGGCATGCAAATAGTCTATCCATGTCAAATTTCAGTGCATACATAAACATTTTGAAAGAATTTCAATGTTGGCCCCATTCATAGGTTACTGTTACCCATCATGTACTCTATCTCTAATACAATGTCTTTTAGATATTTCCTTTAAAATATGACCGAGACACACATCCTCACATCTAGTACTGCAAGGGAATGCAATAATGTCGATAAAGAAGTACTTGATTAATCTCAGAAGCTTCAATATCAGTTATTTATTGTCTTTTTTTTTTTCTCTCATCTAAGTACTCTTTTTCTCCATAAAGAATATTAGTACAAAATCATTATTTAAATATGAAATCTCACTTATTGCCTTCTTGTTGCCACAACCAAAATCATGGGCCTAATTGACATGATGTTAGTTCTGAATGAAACAGACGATGAATATAAAGAGTGGGTTTGTGAGTGATATTTGAGTCTGGAAACCCTCCCATATCATCATGGAATAAAATCATTCTATCCATGTCAAATTTAGGTGCATACAAAAAAATTTTGAAAAAAATTCAACATTAGCCCCATTCATAGGTCATTGTTTCCCATCATGTACTCTAGCCCTAGTACAATGTCTTTTAATAGTTGTTTCCTTTAAAATTCGACCGAGAAAATTAAAACGAAATCAGGACGAGATGCGTTGATATATAGAGTGAGTGTGAGTGATCTTTGAGTATGGAAATCATCCCATGTCATCAAGGCGTGCAAACAGTCTATCCATGTCAAATTTCAGTGCATACTGAAACATTTTGAAAGAATTTCAACGTTGTCCCCATTCATAGGTTATTGTTTCCCATCATGTACTCTATCCCTAGTACAATATATTTTAGTTGTTTCCTTTAAAATACGACTGAGATGCACGTCCCCGCATCTAGTACTGCAAGGGCATGCTATAAATTCTATAAAGAAATACTTGATTAATCGCACAAGGTTCAAGTTATTTTATGTATTTTTTTTCTATAATCTAAGTACTCTTTTTCTTCATAAAGAATATTAGTAAGAAGTCATTATTTAAATACAAAATCTCATGCATCGCCTTCTCCTTGCCACAACAAAAATTATGGGCCTAATTGGCCTAGTGTTGGTTTTGAAAGACATAGACGATGAATATAAAGAGTGGGTGTGTGAGTCATCTTTGAGTTTGGAAACCATCCCATATCGTCAAGGCCTGCGAATAATCTATCCATGTCAAATATGAGTGCATAATTTTTTTTTTTGAAAACATTTCAACGTTGGCCCCATTCACAGGTCATTGTTGCCCATCATGTACTCTATCCCTACTACAATGTCTTTTAATATTTTTTTCCTTTAAAATTCGACTAAGAAAATTAAAATGAAATGAGGATGAGATGGGTCGATATATAGAGTGGGTTTGTGAGTGATATTTGAGTATATATATGAATGAATGAACTTCTCTTGGTTTCGAGAATAATTTATTCTCTACTAAACAAGGACAACCAGGTGAAGGTGGAAGCTCATATGGCCCCTTGTTGGACATATTGTCATTGATATGTTGCCATTGATGTCAACAGTCAATGTCATTGTGATGTGATAATTTTTTATAATGAATTGTCATTGATGAGTTATCATTGATGTCAATAGAATGTCAAATAGTATGCAAAGAATGAAAATGCCAGACAATATGCAGAGATCAAAGATCAGAAGGAAAAGTGCATTGAAAGTATGCAGAGAATGAAAATGTCAGACAATATGTAGAGATCATAGCTCAAAAGGAAAAGCGCATTGCAGAAACACGATTAGATTAAGTTGTGATCATTGGATTCACATGCTCCAGATCAAGGGCAGGGATTGATTTTGCCACACGAAGGGGGAATTAAACAATGTGTTAATTCCAATTCCGCAATTAGTCTAGACCGTCAGATTACAAGAGAAGGACCATTGGAGTATTGGTTAACGATCAAATCAAGTCATGACTGTTGGATACACAAACACTAGATCAAGGGCAGGGATTGATTGTAGAGTGCGAAGGGAGAATTAAAAAATGCGTTATTTCCAATCCCGCAATTAGTCTAGACCATCATATATCATCGATTCAAAGATCAAAAACTGTGTTTTATCCCCCAACAATTGCACAACTTCAAATTGTGGAGTTTGGGAGATAGACTAAACCACACACAAGTTATGGTTCCGCAATACACATCGACCATTGTATCAAGTTAAGTGGAAGGACAGAGTAAGTCATGGATCATAGATCATGGAAGTGACATACGCATGGTCAACTGGGAATTAACCACTTCGGGTAAAATCGACCGAAGGAAATGTGCATGAAGGAATTTTAGCCGAAGTTGAAGTTCTGAAGTAAACGTGAGCCATCCAATCATAGGTAACATTTTGGGAAAAGGAAGAGCCATTGGATTTAAACCAAGGCAAAGAAACATCGTAGAAATATCAAGCCATTGATCTAAGATCACGATCAATGAACAACATTCATTTCGGGTTAAAAATTGTGAGGAGGTTACACTTCGGGTAAAATGAGAAATATTTCGGGAGTCATATTGACCGCCTGATCTATATAAAGTGGAAGGATAGGATAAGAAAAGATGAAGTTCGGAGCCCCAAAGTAAATGAGGACCATCGGATCTAGACAATACATTATGATCGTTGGATCAGAATAGTGGTCAAACTTCAGTGTTGACCACTTCAGATGAAAAGGGTTGAGAACAAGTAAGATCACCTGAAGGCCAAAGGCCCGAAATCCTGAATATTTGAATTGTTGACAACCGTTTGATCGTGTTAAGCATTTTTGGGTTAAAGAATGAGAATTGGATTAAGTCAAGTTACTCGAGGTTTACACTTTGAGGAATCCCACTTCGGGAGAACTGGGAAGTGGAGAAATCAAATTACCCGAATTCTCGAAGTGGACATAAGTCGTCCGATTTGAGGAACACTTCAGTAAGTATCTCGACCGTTGGATCAAGGAAAGTAGAAGGATAGGATAAGAAAGGAAAAATGCTTGAGATCCCGAGTACCTAAATTCTCGATAGTCGTTAGATTGGGTTAATACATTTCAGGAGTTAGGACAACTGTTAGATCTAGAAGAAGAACATGTACCACATGAGGAGATCCACATCAGCAAGGACATGTGGTGTAATCCAATGAAGAAAAGTGTCAAAGTGCAGTTGGCATTTTAGGTACGCGTAAGCCACAAATCCAAGTGACACGTGGAATCCACTCAGGAAATGCCACCTCAACAAGTGATGTCAACAAGTTACGTCACTCTGAGAGTTTTACTTTGGGAGTTTCACCACTAACAAATTCCCTAAGTCCCGAAGTCTCGAAGAGCAAAGTCCCAAAGTGGACATGAGTCGTCCAATTTGAAGAACACTTCGGGAGTATTCTCAACTGTTAAAGATTATGGACACGTGTCTTTTATCTGGGAGATTTGTAAAGAGGCTAGAAGACGCAAAGGACGAAGTCCCAAAGTAACCATAGTTGTCCATCTCATCGTGTGATTAAAAAGTGACCGTAGATCTTGACAAGTGATCAAGCACTTATTTAGCCTAGCGCCTGGTCACCACCCACGGTCATATGGAATAGAGAAATAAGGGTAAATGAAGAGGAAACGCTTAAATAAATGAGCACGTGGTTTTGCGCATATGGTCATATGTAATTGGTTTGAAGGAAGCGCCTCATACAAATTCAATTCGATAGAGAGTTAACACTAGAAAAATATAGAGAATTGATAAAAGATCAAATATGATCTGTTGGTGAACTCAGAACAAAACAGAAGCACGAGTAGGATATAATGAGTTGATCCATGTCTATGATCAACTCATGAAGACAAAAAAACCGACACACAACCATGATTAAAAGAGAGTTAATTCATGAGCATTGTGAATAAAGGATAAAAGGAAAAATGATATTATTTAAAGATTAATACGATCATTTAAATGAAAAGGTACTATGGTTCAAATATCAAAAGACACAATAATTCAAATTCACACCAGTTGGAAGACTATATAAACAAGAAAGAATGATGAGAAGATGTGACGTTGAATTTGTTGAAGTATATATATTTATATATAATGGATTGAATTAAGGTTCATTATATCATGTTAGTGTCTGTTTACAAGCTAGGTCTTGTATGAAGATTGGATTCATCACATATCAGTTGAATCTGATATCAACAAGTTGAGAATTGTTATGAGGGTTGAATTCCTCATTTCTCGGTTGGATCTGAGAACTACAAGCTGGGTCTTGTAACAGATATTTGATTCTCTCATAATTGTTTGAAGATGATATTCAAAGATTGATCTTATGTATTCATCCAAGTTAAAATAAATAAATAAAGTATTTATTCTTATATATATATTGATTGAGAAAATAAAATAAATATTTGTTGTTCAGTTAATTTGTGAAAAGTGAAAAATTGTCCAAAGTTTTGTGACACTGATTCACCTCCCCCCCCTCTCAGTGTCAAGTATCCATTTTAACAATTGGTATCAGAGTAAGGTTCCTTCAACATAATTTAAACACTGAAGGTAGATTCAGAAAAAATGGGTGGACAAATTGCTATCTCCACAAATGAAGCTCCCTTATTTGATGGAACAAATTATTCATCATGGAGGGAAAATATGAAAAGATAGCTGAAGTCAAGAGGATCTCAAGTTTGGTATTTGGTAGTAAGTAAGTCCTGTCACTTAACTAATTCAAAGAGAAAAAAAAAACCTACAAAGGAGGCAAGGAGAAACAATTCAGTAGCCTTAAAAGAAATCCAGGATGGATTGTCAAACGAAGTCAAAGAAAAGATGAGGCACTGCAAATCTGGTAAAGAATTATGGCTCCAACTTTGTTATCAGAATGAAACACAAGAAGAAGAGAAATCCTATCAAAGTGAGAAACAATACTCAGATACAAAGGATTCCTATCAGAATAAAGAAAAAAACTCAAAAGAAGAGAATTCTTATCAAGATAAGGAACAAAATAAAAAAGGGGAAAATTGCAATCAGATTGAAGAACATAATATAGAGAAAAATATTTCTAATCAGAATGAAATACAGGATTTGATGCAAATATCAGTCAACAGTGAGGAAGATAACCTCATCAAGGAATTGAAGCATACCTTAGTAATCGCTAAAGAAAAATTACATAATCTTAAAACTGATGTTGCAGTTGCTATAAGAGAGATTCGTTTGGAACCAGGAAATTATATGCATATTAAAGTTCATGTGGATGCTCTTGACAATATTGAGTACACAACCATGTGCACTCTATAAGAGTTGAAGAAACTTCAACAAAAGGATATGTTGCTACTTCAACGGTTAGATCAATCTAACCATGAAGAACATGAGAAAACAAAGAAGAAAAAATCAAAAGATTGAAAATCGAAGCTACTAATCTAACAAAAGAGATGGAAGAATTAACGACACATGACAGTAAAAGAAAATAAGTACTAAAAGAATCCGAAGAATTAGTTAATAGTCTAAACACTCAACTTGAGGAAATTAAATAAAGTGAAGAAGACCTAAAGATCCAATTAACAAGGAAAGACAATTATTACCACATGCTAGAATTGAAAATCATCAATTTAAAAAAGTTAAATGAAAGTACTAATGGAAATCTAATAACTCAAATTGAAGAAGCTCAGAAAAAGGAATAAGCTCAGAAGATCCAAATAACTAAAAAAGAAGAATTATGCCAAATGTTTGAATTAGAAGCCATCAACCTCCAAAGGATTAAGCTAGAATACGAAGAAGAAATAAAAAATTGAAATCTAAAGTTTTTGATCTAACAAAAGATATGGAAGAATTGAAGACATATGAAAAAACTATTAAATGGAAATAAGTCTTGGATGAGACAGAATAAATAGTCATCAATCTAAAGATTCATCTTGAACATGTTAAATAAGTGGACGAAGCCCTTAAGATTCAGTTGACTAAAAAGGAAGAATTATGTCATATATTAAAGTTAGAAATAATCAATCTCAAACAGATGAATGAAAAGAAAAATAAGAT
Organism: Picea mariana; assembly: GCA_032191745.1. Classification (NCBI taxonomy): domain Eukaryota; kingdom Viridiplantae; phylum Streptophyta; class Pinopsida; order Pinales; family Pinaceae; genus Picea; species Picea mariana. The sequence goes on along the minus strand of JASDQU010503007.1, from coordinate 1,579 downwards.
TGTCAATTTCCAGAATAGCTCAGCTATCCTAGATAATATTTGGAAGGGCCAAATATTAGCTGTTGAAAAAACTGGTCTTGGATACAATAAGAAATAAAATCAGATGATGGATCTTTCAAGCCAAAATAAAATAAAAAATGGAAACACCTTCAATGGCTATTGATTTTCTTGTCATAGTTTTGGCCATAAAGCAATGGATTGCAAGAAACAAGGATATACAAGAAAATAAAAAAACTCAATTAGATGTTGGAGATCTAATTTTGTTGGGCACACAAAAAATCTTTTTCATACAATGAAATGTTACAACTGTGATAGGTTTGGGCACAAATCCCAAAATTGCAAGAATACAAAAAGTCAATATTTGAATAAGTCATTCAACTCAGTGACAAAACCTAATAAAAGTTGGAAGAAGAAAGGAGATGAAAAATCTCCAAAAACACAATTAGAAAGAGAAGATCCAAAAAGAAGAATATCTCATAGAAAGATATGGAGAAAAAAATATGTAGGAGAAATAAAGAAAGATGTTATTACACCTAAAAATGAAGAAATTAATAATAATAAAATGATGGGTGAAGGTCCTAATAAAGAATGTGAAATTCAATATGAAATAAATCAAGCTCAAGAAAATGAAGTACCTATAGAAGAATATGGGAAAATATCAAATTCTGATGATGTCATATGTTGTTAGCGAAAGGAAGAAAATACAAAAAGAAGTTTAAATTGGTTTTTACAAAATCAAAAGATCATGCCAAAGAGTTTCTAAATTAAACATATGGAAAATATTGAATATATATAGATTAGTGGTCAAAAGAAAAATCATTGGTAGGGTTAGTTGTAGAATACAAGAAGAGGAAAAAATAAAGGGAGCAGAGAAGTTTGAGTATTATTCAACAAAGATTAATTGATAACAAAATCGGTATTTAAATAAATTGGTATAATTCCTCAATTGATATTCCTGTGAAATATCAAAGACAAATAAGAAGCAGATCAAAAAGATCAGTAAGATTCATACTCTTGTTCTATTTGACAAAGGAAAGTCAGTAAAAACTCAGGAGGAGTATTTTGGTTATTAAATAAGAAAGTAATTAGATTAAGTTTTGAAATACTTGATCACTACAAATGGGTATCACTACAAAATTGGTATCAAGAAGACTACTTATTTGAACACAAAAATCCCAATAAACTGAGATAAGAAGTTAGTAAATTAACAGGGGAAAAGACCTTGCTAGGAAGAGCTACCCTTTTAGAAACAAATGGGAAGATTAGTCAGAAGTAGAAAGAGCATATTGACAGGGGGAGTCATTCAGTTATGGAAGGAAGAACATGATTGATCTGGATTATTTTTGGCACGAAATGAGAGCGGAGATATAATAAAGAATTGCACAGAAATATTGCAGATATTCGATAATATAACAGAAATGTATCAGAGATGCAACCATAAACACAGATATACAGTAATACATGATTTCTATTAATCAGAGAAATGTACAGAGACTGTAAAAATACAGAGTGAAAGACTCGCTAGAATGGTGGCAGCTTATCCCTGAGAAGAGATGTGACGGCTACTCGCATTCGCAAG
>JASDQU010503006.1:19342-52016 GCA_032191745.1 Picea mariana | reverse complement strand
GTTTTTCGCAGAAGAATATCAATGAAAAACACTCATAACACCTTGTCGATCCCCGATCCACCCACTAGAAAAGAGACACAATGGAATGCTTTAGTGCTAGATACGTTGCAATCCAGAGCATTTAAGGGACTAATTAATTCCAAATCTCTTATTAGTTCTTAATTCGTGATCGAATCAAAAGGACCATTTGAATTTACCGATACAACACATCACCCTCCACACCTCTGCCGTCAACCTGTGTGATTAAATTATAGAGATTCAGCGGTATATTTGTTTGAATTTCACTCAGCGGTAGATTTGTTTGAATTTCACTCATCGGTAGATTTGTTTGAGATTCAACGGTAGATTTGTTTGAATTAATTGGTTGATATGACCAGCAAGTTCTTCTTTTTTAAATATTCTTGAGCCATTGTAAACAAGATCATTCTTCACGCAAAGGATTTTCAGAGCATCCATAGGAGTGAGATGATAAATTCAAAAAGCTTCCAAGCCCCCCATGAGTATCAAACTACAAAGTTTAGAAAGCGTTATAGGTATGTACCAATATGGATTTTATGTGTTTTCATTTCAGATAAACATTAATATCAATTATCACTCTGTGCACAGGCCCTCAAATATTTTCTTTCGATTTGCAGGAACAATTCCTCCAAGAAATACAAACACTAGATGATCGCCGAGAGTACCTAATCTTAAGGAACCAAAGGTGGGAGAAGGCTCGTCCCCAGGGCCAGCAAAACAATTAGAATTTGCTCTGAGACCAGAGCTAGTCATCAGAACATCCACCAAGAATATTTTCACTCAACCTATGGCCTTTTCAAACATAGAGGAAAACATAGGGGGCAAGGCGGTACTCCCGCACTGGGGAGAACTCTTCAAGAATATCAGCCGGGAAGAATTCCCAGAATATACCCCACACAGTGACCCCGACATGAGAAAGCTTGATGATGAAGTTTCTCCAAATATCTGAATGTCATACCTGCACATGGTAGCGAGCAGCACCCCGGTGTTCCCCTGTATAGAATTGTTGCAATGTCTCGTCGACCACATGGACACACAGAAGTTCCTAATCAACAACGGCAATGGCGAGTGTGTTGGGGTTTTCCTTTCGGTAGAGCTGCAGAATTATTCCAAGCTCAAAGACTCGAAAGAGCAACTAAACACCAATTTCGTCGTCAAATTTTATGAGCACCATGACATTGGCTAGGTGATGGCTTCATGGTGGAGAGAGGATAAAAATTACACCAATCGGACCTCTGACTAGTACCAAACAACCAACTTAAGGGATATGTATATATATCTAACAGCCCTCATCTGTCGGTTGTATGGGGAGAAAGATTGCTTCATATTTTTAGAGGCTTGGATGCCTATAGCTTATACTGTAGCCATTTCTGGGAGAGATTTTAACTGGGGTGCCATCACTTCCAAGAAGCTAAGCATTTGCATACAACGGGCTCAGATGTCGAAAGGAGAGACTCCATCCTTCTACATGGATTCTTATTTATTGGACGTCATCTGTGCCATAATTTTTTTTGTCGGAATGAACTTGAGTTGGCACGTCTCGGAACTCCCAATCCATGTATATTTTAGCGTCTTATGGGAAAACAAGTACAAAAAATCCTACTCCCTCATCTGCGATGAATTCATCGCCCTCATTCATTTCATTCTTTTCAAGAAAGAGTGTCCAAGACTATCGACTGCAGCCAAAAAGATGATATCAAAGGTTGGTCACTGGTATCTAGATGAGCGCGATACCTATATCAAGGTTTTTGGGGCCACCGGGGCACCACACATTTTACCCGTGCATGTTCCTGATCGACTACTGGTAGGGGAGATATGCTACCAGACTATCCTACAAGGCTACAATGCTTCCCTGGTGAAAGACAAGAAACAAGCATTTATGCCTTATGGATTCCATATAGGTTTCTACCTCATAAAAGACATCGCCCAAGCTAAGCAGGAAGGACTAAGTCCATTAGATTTTTGATTCTAGACCTACCATTTTCACAAACACGACCAAAAAGGTCTAGTCCTGAAACGTGCATCTCAAGTGTTGTCTTGCTAGCCATAATCCCACGACAAATTTGAAGATGAGGTCTTCACGGAAAATGCTTAGGATTGGGATGAAGTTGTAGAAAGGACAGCCAACCCTAAGATGACCAGGTTCAAATCTATGAGCCTGGATGAATAGACAATGATTCTAGCACAAAAAATTCAAGAGGCCCTTAGAGCCAGAGAGGAGATGGTAGTGGCTGAAACAACAGATATTCCCATGGTAGCCTCGATACAAGAAAGAAATTTCCCCGAGGCTCAAGACCCGCAGGAGAGAGGGTTACTCATGTATGAACAGGCCCAATGGATAATGGATCAGATGCGAGATAAAATGGACCTCATCAAGATGTTAGTGCTCCCTGCCAACAACCTGGATGAAAGCCATATAGGCCGAAGTGGCCTTGAACTGATAGAGGTCGATGAAATCGTCAGGTTAGATGACCCTGAATTCACAACTCGACGAGTCGGATAGCCGACAGGTGTTTCATCTCTGCTGGAGAAAGTTGGGGTATCAGTGGAAACAAGTGCAACATACCCCCTCTATGATTTAATAAAAATATATTATGATGATGAGAGCCCAGACGTATCTCTTAGGACCCCTGTTCATATCAAAGAAGAAAAGGGACCTGAGAAGACATCTTGTCATGTTCCCGAGGTCCAAACCTAGGAGGTCCCACGGAAAGAAAAGGAAGTTGAGAGTGTCCTAGACACTGAAATACTCGATGTGCCAGAGACCCAAGTGGATAGTCCAAAGGATGAGTCGAGGTCGGGTGAGAGAGAGGAGGGAGCCCTGCAGCAGGAAATCGGCGTTTCAATGGCCAATGAAAAAGTAAGTATCGAATCCATCCCCAACGCCTCTAGTTCAATCGGTACTCAAACCCCCAATGAGTGACAAATAGAAGACGGGCCTTTGGAGCATAATGAGGCAGTTCAAGAACCCAATATTGAACAAGTATATACCACCAAAATTCTGGGAAATACACTCACTTGGGGAGATCAACAAATTCCCGAACTTGTGGATGAAGTAGTCAACATACATGCCATAGATTATGATAAGAAAATAAATTATATCGTCCAAAGGACCACCAAGAAGAGGAGGATCACTTTAGATCGCTCCATCCTCATCACTACAGAGGAACATTTGATCCACACAGAACATTCTAAGATGTCTGAGATCATCGGCGCAGGGATGGAAATCATAGATTCCACCCTGGACAGAGCTCAAAGAGATGAAAAGAGGGTTGGTTGCTGCCATGAAATAACTAGAAAGTTTGCGCCACTTGGATAAGTACTATCAGGACACCACACAGGACACGGTGTACCTAAGGATCAAATTCAAGGAGGCCTATAGAAAGTTCACATACGAGCGACACTTATTCACTACAATAATAGTTGAGCTCCAGGAAGACACCCTCATGGCACTTGCGACGTGCAAAGCTATGAAGTGGTGGTACGAGAAAGCGCAACAAGCCATAGAGAGAGTCGAGTACATTGGTGTAGTCCAATAGGGCCAAGATAAAGAAGAACACAACATTCGGGTGTTGAACGATAGCAATCTTGATCGCATAAGGAAAGCAGATGAGTATTGGGCAAAAATGGCTCGGGAACCTCACCGAGAAATCCAAGAGAAATGGGCCAGGTGTGAGAGAAACTGGGTCAAAATCAACAAGGCATTGAAGGATATTGGACTCCTAGAGTTTGGCATGCCCAATGACTTCATCGACTTGTGCGACATAATCAAATCGCACGCCGAGCAAGATTCATCATGGGCTGAAGAAATAGCAAAGGTGACAGACACAAGAGAGTTAGGTCAGGTGCGACAGTTTATGGAACACCCAATCAAAGCTTAGGCTATGCTGCAACAGTTAAGTGCCAGTCTGGTCAAGTGTCGGGAACATGCGGTAGAGATAAGAGATTTTTACACGGCCCTGATGGAACAACATAGATTTCCATACGCCCACACCTGTGAGGAGTTGTTCATCAATTGGTCAGAATACGATAAGAATCACTCGTTTAAAGTGATATCTTGAGATGACTCTTATACAAATGGATAGGAGAGAACGCCACGTGGTGAATTTAGTTTTACTTATCTTCACTTTAGCTGTTATTTTCAGTTAATTTTATGTTATAAATAAGATCATCAACCAATTAGTAAGGGTCGATGGTTGTTCCAAGAAACTCTCATTTCTGGTTTTTTTAAGAATTATTTTGGAGCTTCCTTTAATTGAGAAGTCCTTCTGGACCAGAGACAAGTTTATGTTTTCATCAAATGCATGTATGATTGGATGTGGAGAAGAATTATTTCCTATTATGTCTCATGAATGGATGCAGTAATGAGTAAGAGCTATTAAATCTATTGATAAGTTATCCGATGCAATGTTTAACATTTCTTTCTTTAATAATGAAAATGAATCTTTGTGTTATTATGTGATTGATGATTAGAGTTGAGTGAATTATTTTTCTTACTGTTGTTTATCACATGCATGTTTTCTTCTGATAATTTGTATCTCAGTCAGTAATTGGAATATTCACATGGTTAATGTATTAGTACTAGGCATGTGGTATATGATCATTGTCTGCATGCAAGGGTGTAAGGGTTATCCCAAACCCAGCCTTTTCTCCAGTAGTTTAAGTTTGTTCCCATTTGTTTCCTAGTTGGTTTATATTGGCTTTACATCTTATACTAGTCACACCAAAAAGAAAATACAAAAAAGAGAACATCTGAACCGAAGGAGAGGCCTTCACAAGAAAACGTAAAGCCCATCGATTAATTGGTCGGATCGCAAGATCTGGATAACCATTCCACTATTAAACAATGCAGATTCTAATTGGGCCTCGATAACGGGTTTGGTTCCTGTTGTTGAATAAAATGGATTTAGGACCCATCAACAGAATCGACACTAGAAGGAGGGACGAAAAATGAATGGTTGAATACATATTTCACATAATATTTCAGATAGCTTGTAAGATTCAAAACAACCCACATGCATGGCTAGTCATTCCCAAGGCATCCCACACACACTGAGTACTCCTGAAACACATAAATCACCCCAGCCCAAGGAAGAACGCATGTACCCGAACATACCTTATGCTTGTCCTCATGAGGAATTAAATCAATTTAGAAGAATCACTAGAGCATACGCCTGACAGATCGGTGTGTTGTCCTTAGCTCTGATACTTCCTCGAAGACAAAAAATAAGAATACTAGTGGTTGACACCCCCGAATAGGTTTTTGTGCACACATTAGAAGACCCAATATATTTTTCAATCATTGAAATCGAACACCCTCTAAATCTAATACCTGAAACTCCAACCGATGACGTCTCTGAGCTGGATGATTTTTCAAAAGAGGAGAAGTTTAACTTAGGATCCGAAGATATGGAATACAACAACGACCATGATGAAGAAAGCGGAAACCCACCACCAAACAATCAACCTTGGTTGGCCAGAGACGCTTTTTCCATCCCAGGGTGAGTCCATAACCTTCCCCAACATCCAGAGAAGTTACTTCCTAAGTTTGATCTCGAGACCTCGGGATTTCCTGAAGATCATATCAAGAAATTCATACTGGCTATCAGACTGATGAATTTCCATCATGAATACGTAGTTTTTTAGGTTTTTCCCCTACACTTTATATAATTTGGCTTCCACGTGGTATTTTGATTTATCTGTAAGATCCATAACTAGTTGGACGAAGTTTCAAAAGGATTTTCTAGATAAATTTGCAGAAGAGACTACTACAGGCGCTCTAATGGATGAGTTGTTCAACACCACCATGAGTTCAAATTTAAGGGTCAAAGACTTTAATCACATATTTACCACTATATTAAACAAATTCCATCCCGAAGCTAAACCTACTAAGGAGTTTCAAATCGAAGTATATGCTAATGCCCTCCCAGCTTCTATTTACATGCTTGTGAAGAGGGTTTCCAAACTAACCCTAGCTGAGAATTTTGAAGAAGCTAAAACGATAGAGTTCCAGATGAAAGGGTGTAAAGAAGGTCAGATCTCTTTAGTTAAGAAGGAAGTTAAACCTCCTCCCAGAAGAGGACTCTTGTTAACTAGACCCACAGGGAAACAAACAGAACAAGGTCCTGAAAAAGGTAATGGAGACATAGAATACCTACAACGCATGGTCAAGAATTTATCAAACGAGATCATAGACATGAAAAGAAGTGCAGGGGAGGGAAACCAAGGCCAAAGGCCCTATAATCATTTCTTTAAAAGGAACCCACTGTTCAAATCAATTGAACCTCCTCCAGCTAACTTAAATATCGATGTGGGAAATGTAGCATCTGATTCTTTCTATACTTATCACCAGGAAAACCACTTCGAAAGAGACTTCCCTCAATGGGTGGATGCCATGAATTTGATGGCCAATTGGTTTCTAGAAGAAGTCTCCCTAACCGAACAACCAAGTGGTTCAGTTATGAATGTTGTTGATCAGGAAGAGATTGATCCACCAGAAGATACAACCATGTTGATATGGGATCCTGACCTAATCATTCCTTCCGACGACTTATTTGAGTCTCAAGAACCACCTATAGAGGTCTCGGTGGTGCAAACATGAATTAAAGGTCAACCCGTCTCAAATGAACTTACTACTACCTGAACGTTGGGGGGAATATCGACTCCCGATCACCCGAAGGAACCTTTTTCTCCTCATAAGAACCCTATAAGCATCCATACCTGAGAATCACCCAAACCGGATTACAACGTAGTTGAAGATTTGAAGAAGTTGAAGGCTAATATATCAGTTATGGACATATGTAGAATCCCTCAACAAAAATACTTCCTGCTACAAGCTTTGAGATCAGTAGAAAACCCTATGACAAGAAATGATCTGGAAATAAATCTAACTCCCACAGATCTAGTAAATAAACCAACTGTAAATGCCTGCTTGGAAGAGAAGAAGGGAAAACCTTTTATCCCACCATTCCTTTTAACATTTGAAGTTTTCGGCATGAACCACCACAATTGTTTGGTCGATTCATGAGCATCTTCTAATGCAATGCCATTTTCTATTTGCAAAAAATTAAATGTCATTCCTCTCAAAAGCGATAAACATATAATACAACTAGACAAAACCCGGGTCAAAGTCATGGGAGAACTCAAAGATGTAATGATTAGAATAGCGACACATGCTAAGTTTGTGCAAGTGATTTACATCATTGTAGTAGATATCCCATAAGCTTATGGGTTACTACTAAGCTGAGATTGGTCTGAGAAGTTAAACGAATACTTTAGTAAAGATTGGGCACACCTTTGGCTACTGCTGAAGGGATACAAAAATATGATCAAAATTGATAGGGAAAGGTATCTAAAACATATTTTCATTGACCTAGAAACCCTAAATGAACCCTCATCGACATATTTCTCTGTCCTAGACAATTATTCCTGTGAGTCTTACTTCAGGAACTTCTCCCCTCTTTCATCTGGTGTCCCTCTCACTCATAACTCTGAAATGATTTTTCAGGAGGAGTTGCCGACAGCAACGGAAGAAACCCTCTTCTGCCAAGAACCGACGTTAGAAATCACAGAACTAGCAGGAGGAAAAGGGGAAAGTAATAGGGAAGGGGAACCCAACACATGTTTCCCACAATTTTGGACCCTATATTTTGATGGATCTAAATCGTAAGAAAGGTCAAGGGCAGGGTGTATTTTCATTGATCCTAAATGTAAACGAAATTTCCTGTCTTGTAGACTAGAATTCAAATGCACAAATAACACTGCCAAGTATCAAGCTTTAGTACAGGGGCTAAAGAAATCCATAGACTTAAACGTCCAAAGATTAAAGGTTTTCGAAGACTCTAAAATCATTGTCAAACAGATAAGAAATACTATACATTGCAATTCTCCACACCTGAAGAATTACCAACAGGAAGTGCACAGGCTAATAGATCATTTTGAAGCTTTCAACATTACAACAATTCCTAGAGAGAAGAACATTCGTGTTGATTCTATGGACATCGTTGCCTCAAGGCTATTATCTCTAGAGGATTATGAAGCTTCTCGATTCACTGTAGAACTTTTATATAAACCCTCGGTGCCCAACAATATTTCTAATTGGAATTTTTTTGAGGGAGATGAACATATTATAAACTTTCTGACAATGATTTGGCCATTGATAATGAAGCATTCTAGGAACATTCGACAGAAACTGACCTTAATATAAATCATTCAATCGACAAATAAAAGTCCCACACGATACTGAATGGGATAGCCAACTTAGAAAACCTTTTTAATCTAAAGGAACGATTTAAGGGGCCCAAAAACGCTAAGACCGATAGTTCCTGTCCCATGCATGAAACTATAAATCTCAGAACCCTGGAAAACCCAAAAAACGTAAACCTCAGAAAAACCATATCTTGAGAGGAAAGGAAGGCCTATCTCAAACTCTTCAGACAATATCAAGATGTCTTTGCATGGTCCTACCGAAATCTGAAAACGTATGATACATGTATCATTAAACACACTATATCGTTAAAACCTGAAGTGAAACCCTTCCAACAGAAGCTCTGAAAGTATCACCCTTCCCTGGAACCTCTCATGTGTTAGGAGTCGAAGAAACTGTTAGATGCCAAAATTATCTTCCAAGTTAGACATTCTGCATGGGTAGCTAATTTGGTTCCTGTAAGGAAAAAGTCTAGGGATATTTGTCTATGTGTAGATTTCAGAAACCTCAATAGAGCTTCAGAAAAGGACAACTGCCCAGTCCCTCCAATGTAGCAGCTCTTGCAGACCATGTATGGCTCTGAGATTTTCTCTTTGTTGGATGACTTCTCAGGTTAAAACCAAGTTCTAATTTCATAGAAAGACCGTTTAAAAACTATCTTCTGAACCAAGTGGGGAACTTTCGCTTACAAACGCATGCCCTTTGGTTTAATCAACACAGGAGCGACCTTCCAGCAGGCCATGGATGTAGAATTTTGGTGACTAATCAACAAGTGTGTAGTAGTTTACTTGGACGATGTGACTATGTGTTTGAAGAACAAAGAAGACCACATCCAACACTTAACCCAGATTTTCGAAAGGTGTAGAAAATATAGTATATCCTTAAACCCTAAGAAAACTATTTTCGGTGTCGAGGAAGGTAAGCTGATAGGCCACATTATATCTCAAGCAGACGTTCACATAGATCCAGAAAGGATTAAGGCTATAACTCAACTTCCATTTCCTTGCAACAAGAAATCTATGCAGTCGTTCTTCGAGAAAATTAATTTTGTGAGAAATTTCACTGCCGATTTCACGGAAACTATCAAACCCTTGCAAAAGATGATTCGTAAAGATGTCGAATTTAAGTGGGATGATGAATGAAAAAAGTCCTTCAGTGATATTAAGACTGCTATATCTCAAGCCCCCATGTTGTGGAGTCTCGATTTCAACAAATATTTATTCCTCTATACTTTCGCCTTCAATCAATCGTTAGCTACAGTTTTGACTCAGAAGGATGATCACAAGGGCTCCGGTGTCGTTCATGAGCACTAACCTCCAAGGAGTTGAACTAAATTATCCAGCTATAGATAAACATGTGTATGCGGTTTATAAAGCAATAAAACATTTCAAATCATACATCCTCAAGAACCATACCAAAGTAATCATGCCTCACCCTGTAGTCTAATCCCTATTTACTCAACAGGAGATGGGGGAAAGAAGAGGGAACTGGATGGAAGTAGTCCAAGAATTTGATCTAGATATAAAACCTGCTAAACTAGTTAAATGACAAGGATTATGAAAACTGGAAGCTGAGGCTCAAGACCAAGTAAATAAAAACTCTGGATGGGAGAATGAAATGGTGTTATGGTGTGGTGAAGCTTCATACAATTCCTCAGGGAAAGAGTCTTGGTATGAGAAATTGACTTATCTCCTGCATCATGGGACTTTCCAAGAAGACCTAAACCACAGGGAAAGGAGAGCTCTCAAGTTAAAATCTGCACAGTATCACCTCATAAATTCGGTACTCTTCCAGGTTAATTATGATGGGGTACTTTTAAGATGCCTCGAACGTGAAGATGTAGACAAAGTTCTGAAGGAGCTCCATGATGGTCCTATAGGTGGACATTTTACAGGAGACACTACCACTCATAAGATACTGAGAGTTGTCTATTATTGACCCACTTTGTTCAAGGACACTCGCACCTACACTAGAAACTATAAAACTTGTCAAATAAGCATTGGGAGAGAGAAGAGAGCAGCGGTCCCACTCCAACCGGTGACCGTTTCTAGGCCTTTTGAGCAATGGGGGCTAGACATAATAGGAGAAATTACACCAAGCTCTTCAAAACAACACAAGTACATACTTACTGCCACCGATTACTTCACGAAATGGGCAGAATCCATTCCTCTGACCCATGTAAACAAGAAGGTGGTAATCCAATTGATAGAACAACAACTAATCACAAGGTTCAATGTCCCTTCTGTTCTTGTTTTATATAATGCAACTTTTTTTTCTTCCACCTTATTAACAGAGTTTTCCCTAGACAAAGGAATCATAATTAGATACTCTACAAATTATTGTCCATGGGGAAATGGAGTGGCAGAATCAACTAATAAGAATCTAGTAAGAATATTGAAGAAAATGGTTGCAGATAACCAGAGAAATTGGCATAATCTACTCCACAACGCTTTATGGGAAGATAGAGCTACACCCAAGGAAGCTATAGGAAATTCCCCATACTTTCTAGTATATGGACAGGAAGCCATTCTCCCAAACAGATTATATCTCCCATCTCTTCAACTTGCTCAGGAGTCCAGGGGGCATCCCTCATCAACATTACAACAAAGAATTGACACCCTGATCATGTTAGAAGAAGAAAGGGAGAAAGCTAAATTAAAATTCATAGCCCACCAGCAGATCATTAAGAGATGGTTTGAAAAGCATAAGACTAAAGAGAATAATTTTGAAGTAGGATACTTAGTCTTGAAATGGGACAGAGAAAACGAACCTAAAGGCAATCATTCTAAGTTTCAGAATCTATGTCTTGGACCTTTTTAGGTGGCCGAGAATATTGGGGCAGACACTTATCGATTACAAAATATAAGGGGAGAACCTGATGCCCTCCCAGTGAATGTCCAAGCCCTAAAACAATACTTACATAAAAAATAAAAAAAATAAAAATTGCATGCGTATTTTCATGATTTTGTGTCTAGCTAGGTCGATTGCAAAATCCATTTTTTGTTTTCTTTTGTTATTTCGACTTTTGTGCTTTTGAATATTGTGTTTAGAAAGACAATGGTTGACCTCAAATCATGCGACATAGCTAACTCTTTTCCTAACTCGTCGCTCACATAAAAACACGAGAAGCATTGGGGAACCTACAATTGTTTTAAAGGGCTCTCTATCTAACCTGCGCAGATGAACAACTTTGGAGAAATGTCAGAAGTGTTTTCTTGGTGGTCTGGTAAAACCTTAAGGGAAAGATGACAATGCTGGAAAGGACTACATGCACCTCAGACACAGACCCAACAAGCTTCACCGTAGCCACCTCATATTTTTTTCAAATAACAGATCCTCCTATCGCGCTCGCTCAAAGCATTCTGCCAAAATAAAAGTCAACTATATATAATGAGCGCACAGTAGGAGAGGATATGAAAATATATCCACTGGGGCTATGGATTCTCGCTGGAAGCAGAGCAAGGTCTGTGACATCGGGGTGACTCCGTAGAGGCTATGGACGCTCGCTGGCAGTGGAGCAACACCGTATCAAATGAATGAATATAACAAAAGGGCCTAGTGCCTGTGAATGATTTTCTAGCTTATTTTCAAAAAAGGGTGTGAATTAGGGTCATAGGAAAAGAAGGTGGAATTAAGGTTGAAAACCCCACAAGCAGGCCCAGAGGCATCAACCGGAGAAATTTCAAATGCAAGGGTAAAAGGGGATCTTATTTAAAACTAGTTAAGTTCTCCACCAGATTTTGCATCAGCCGAGCCCGAAGGAGGAACAGAGATTCTGCTTTCTCCCAGTAAGTCACCATTTGTTGAGCACTGAACACACCCTAAAAATCCTATGTCGAATTTTACTTTTTGGGTGCCACTTGATCTTTTGCATTGTCTAATTCAACTTCATTATGAAAAAATGTTGCCTTTGCTTATCATTTTCGAATCTCATTAAGTCTTACAAAGTTTGCTTGAATCTATGAAAACTTATGAATTAAAAAGACTTAACGCTTAAATAAGGAATCATCAGCCAAAACACTTCCCCCCAATGCGCTCAAATATTTGGCATCGGAAGGAATTAAAATATGAAAGAAAATCACTCAAAAAAAACCGCAGTCGTCGAGCATCGATCTTCATCGGTATCGGAAAAAGGAAGTTTTACTTCGCGACAAGAATCACACAAGGATATCGTCGACAACCGATCCCCTTCGACGTCGGTAAAAGGAGAAAAAAGTAAACCTTAATAGAAGAAATAAATGATATCGCTGATAGCCAATACCCGACGCACTTAGAAAAATAGGAGAAGATCAAATCACAATGAACATCCGGACTACAATAATGTTTTTCTCCGATCGCCAACTTCCGAAACGTTTTTGGCATCGGGATTTTTGAAGATGCTAACCCAAAGGAAACTACACAATATTTTTATCCCCGATCCGCGAGCCCAATGCCTTTTCAGCATCGCCAATCCCAGGTTTAGTTTAGAATGCATAACTTGAATAAAGTCATGATTCCGACCAATACTCGTGAGCTAAGTCACCGATCTTCAGTTCCACGTATCTCGAGCTAGTGGTGCCACGTCAGCACCATATGATAAAATCGATCGGCGTCAGAGGTTTTTCTCACAAGAATATCATGAAAAACACTCGCAACACCTTGTCGATCCTCGATCCACCCACTAGGAAAGCGACACAATGGGACGTTTTAGCACTAGATACGTTGCAATCTAGAGAATTTAAGGGACTAATTAATTCCAAATCTCGCATTAGTTGTTAATTTGTGCACGAATCAAAATGACTGTTTAAATTTACCGATACAACACATCACCCTCCACGCCTCCGCCGTCAACCCACGATGAATTAAATTATAGAGATTCGGTGGTAGATTTTTTTGAATTTGACTCATCACCCGAATTAATTAGTTGATACGATTGGTAAGTTATTCTCCATTAAATATTCTTGATCCATTGTAAACAAGATAATTCTGCACGCAAAGGATTTTCAGAGAATCCAAACGATTGAGACGAGCAATTTAAAAAGATTCCAAGCCCCCCATGAGTATGAAACTACAAAGTTTAGCAAGCGTTACAGGTATGTACCAGTCTGGATTTTCTGTGTTTTCACTTCAGATATACATTAATATCAAATATCGCTATGTGCACAAGCCCTAAAAGATTTTATTTCAATTTGCAGGAACAATTCCTCCAAGAAATCCAAACACTAGGCGATCGTTGAGAGCATCTAAGCTAAAGGAACCATAGGTGGGAGAAGGCTCATCCCCAGGGCCAGCAAAACAATTAGAATTTTCCCCGAGGCCGGAGCCAGTCATCAGAACATCCACCAATAAGATTTTCACTCAACCTCTGGCCTTTGGAGACACAGAGGCAAACACAGGGGGCAAGGTGGTACTCCCGCACTGGGGAGAACTCTTCAAGAAGATCAGCCGGGAAGAATTCTCGGAATATACCCCGCACAACAACCCCGACATGAGAAAGCTTGACGATGAATTTTTCCCAAATATATGACTGTCATACCTACACATGGTAGTGAGCAGGACCCCGATGTTCCCCTGTATAGAAATGATGCAATGGCTCATCGACCACACAGACACACAGAAGTTCCTGATCAATGACAAAAATGGCGAGTGTGTCGGGGTTTTCCTTTCGGTAGAGGTGCAAAATTATTACAAGCTCAGAGACCCGGAAGAGCAACTGAACACCGATTTCTTTGTCAAATTTTATGAGAACCATGACACTGGCCAGGTGATGGCTTCATGGTGCCGAGAGGATAAAAATTACACCAATCGAACCTCCGACTGGTACCAAACGACCAACTTAAGGGAGTCATATATCTATCTAATGGCCCTCAGCTGCCAGTTGTATGGGGAGAAAGATTACTCTAGGTTTTCATAGGCTTGGATGCCTCTAGCTTATACTATAGTCATTTCTAGGAGAGGTTTTAACTGGGTGCCATCCTTTCCAAGCAAATGAGAATTTGTATACAACAGGCTCAGACATTGAAAGAAGGAGAGACTCCATCCTTCTACATGGATTCTTATTTATTGGACTTCATATGTGCCATAAATTCTTTTGCCGGAATGAACTTGAGTTGGAACGTCTTGAAACTCCCGGTCCATGTATATTTTAGCGTCTTATGGGAGAACAGGTACAAAAAATCCTACTCCCTCATCTGCAATGAATTCATCGCCCACATTCATTTCATTCTTTTCAAGAAAGATTGTCCAAGACTATCAGCTACGGCCAAAAAGATGATATCAAAGGTTGGTCACTGGTATCTGGATGAGCATGATACCTATATCAGGGTTTTCGAGGCCACCGAGACACCGCACCTTTTACCCATGCATGTTCCTGATCGACTAGTGGTAGGGGATATATGCTACCAGACTATCCTACAAGGCTACAACGCTTCCCTGGTGAAAGACAAGAAACATGGATTTATACCTTATGGATTCCATATAGGTTTCTACCTGGTAAAAGACACTGCACAAGCTAAGCAGGAAGAACTGAGTTAATTATATTTCTAATTCCATATTGGTCATTTTCGCAAACATGACCCAAAAGGTCTAGTCCTGAAACATGCATCTCAAGTGTCGTCTTGCTGTCCATACGCCCATGACAAATTTGAAGATGAGGTCTTCGTGAAAAATTCTCAGGATTGGGATGAATTTGTAGCAAGGATGGCCAACCCTTTGATGACCAGGTTCAAATCCATGATCCTAGATGAATAGACGATGATTCTAGAACAAACAGGTCAAGAGGCCCTCAGAGCGAGAGAGGAAATGGTAGCGACTGAAACAACAAAGATTCCCATGGTATCCCTGATACAAGAAATAAATTTCCCCAAGGCTCAAGACATGCGGGAGAGAGGGATACTCATGTATGAACATGCCCAATGGATAATGGATCAAAAGAAAAATAACTCAGACCTCATCAGGATTCCAGTGGTCCCTACCGACAACCCGGATGAAAGCGATATAGGCCCAAGAAGCTTTGAATTGATATACGTCGATGAAATCATCGGGTTAGACGACCCTGAATTCACAATGCCACCGGCCAGATCGCTGACAGGTGTTTCATATCAGCTGAAGATAGTTGGGGTATCATTGGAAACAAGTGCAGTAGACCCCATCCACGAGTTAATAAAAATATATGATGATGATGAGAGCCTAGAGGTATCTGTTAGGACCCCTGTGCATATCGAAGAAGAAAATGGACTTGAGAATACATCTTCTCTTGTTCCCGAGGTGAAAACCCAGGATGTCCCATGGAAAGAAAAGGAATTCAAGAGTGTCCCAGACACTGAAATACCCGATGCACCGAAGACCCAAGCATAAAGTCCAAAGGACGAGTCGGGGTTGGGCGAGCCAGAGGAAGGATCCCCACAGCAGGAAATCGGTGTTTCAACGACTGATGAACAAGTAAGTATTGATTCTATCCTCGACAACTCTATTTCAATCGGTACTCAAACCCCCAATGAGCGACAAATAGAAGTTGGGCCTTCGGAGCATAATGAGGAAGTTCAAGAACCCAATATTGAACAAGTATATACCACCGAAAGTCTGGGAAATAAATGCACCTGGGGAGATCTGCAAATTCTCGAGCCTATGGACGAAGTAGCCGACATACATGTCATAGCTTATGATAGGGAAAGAAGGGCTATCGTCTAGAGGACCACCAAGAAGAGGATGATCACTTTATATTGCTCCATCCTCATCACTACAGAGGAACATATGATCAGCACAAAACATTCTAAGCCATCCGAGCTCATCGACACATGGATGGAAATCACAGATGCCACCTTGGACAGTGATAAAAGAGATAAAAATTGAGTTGGTCGCCACCATGAAAGAACTAGAACATTTGTGCCACTTGGCTAAGTACTATCAGGACACCACACAGGTCACGGTGTACCTAAGGAGTGAATTCAAGGAAGCCTATAGAAAGTTCATAGACAAGCGACACTTATTCACTGGAAGAATAGTTGAGCTCCAGGAAGACACCCTCATGGAACTTGTGACATGCAAATATATTGAGTGGTGGTACGAGAAAGTGCAGCAATCCATAGAGAGAGTCGACTACATTGGTGAAGTCCAATAGGAACGAGATAAATAAGAACATGGCATTCAATTGTTAAATGAATGTAGTCTTTATCACATAAGGAAAGAGATCGAGTATTGGGAAAAAATGGCTCGGGAACCTCACCGAGAAATCCAAGAGAAATGCGCCAGATGCGAGAGAAACTGGGTCAAAATCAACAAGGCAATGAAGGATATCGGACTCCCAGAGTTTAGCATTTCTGATGAATTCATCTACTTACGCGACATAATCAAATCGCACACCGAGAAAGATTCATCATGGGCTGAAGAAATAGAAAAGGTGACAGACACAAGAGATTTGGGTCAGGTGCGAGAGTTTATGGAACACCCGATCAAAGCTCGGGCTATGCTGCAACAGTTAATTTCCAATCTGGTCAAGTATCAGGCACATGTGGTAGAGATAAGAGAGATTTATACGACCCTGATGGAACAACACATATTTTCATACACCCACACCTGTGAGGATTTGTTCATCATTTGGTCAGAATACGAGAAGAATCACCCGTTTAAAGTGATATCTTGAGATGACTCCTAGACAAAATGATAGGAGAGAATGCCACGTGGTGAATTTTGTCTTACTTATCTGCACTTTAGCCATTATTTTCAGTTAATTTTATGTTATAAGTAAGAGCATCGACCAATTCGTAAGGGTCTATGGTTGTTTCAAGAAAGTCTCATTTCTGGTTTTGTTAAGAATTATTTTGGAGCTGCCTTTAATTGAGAAGTCCTTTTGGACTAGAGAAAAGTTTATGTTTTCATCAAATGCATGTATGATTAGATGTGGAGAAGAACTATTTTCTATTCCGTCTCATGAATGGATGCAATAATGAGTAGTAGCTATTAAATCTATTGATAAGTTATCTTATGCAATGTTTTACAGTTCTTTCTTTAATTATGAAAATGAATCTTTCTGCTATTATGTGATTGATGATTAGAGTTGAGTGAATTATTTTGCTTACCATTGTTTATCATGTGCATGTTTTCTTCTAATAATCTGTATCTCATTCAGTAATTGGAATATTCACATGGTTAATGTATTAGTACTAGGCATGTGGTATATGATCATCGTGTGCATGCCAAGGTGTAAGGGTTATCCCAAACCCAACCTCTTCTCCAGTAGTTTAAGTTTGTTCCCATTTGTTGCCTAGTTGCTTTATACTGACTTTCCATCTTATACTAGTCACACCAAAAAGAAAATACAAAAAAGAGAACATTTGAACCGAAGGATAGGCCTTCACAAGAAAACGTAAGTCCCATCGATTAATTGGCCGGATCGCAAGATTTGTAGAACTATACCACTATTAAACGTTGCAGAGTCTAATTGGGCCTCAGTGGTATATTTGGTTCCTACTATTGAATCAAATGGATTTACGTCCCATCAACAGGCCCCTGCTATTAAGGCAAGGATAGAGAAACTGCTTAATGATGGATTTATCTACCCGGTTCCCTTGACTGAGTGGGTATCCAATCTCATTCCTATGAATAAAAAGAAAGGAACTATTCGCGTATGCATGGATTTTCGTGACCTGAACAAATCATGTCCGAAAGACAACTTCCTGACACCCTTTATCAATCATATTCTCGATGAATGTGCGGGAAGCGAAGTTTTTTCTTTCATGGATGGATTTTTAGGGTATAACCAAATTCATATTCAACCCAAGGACCAACATAAGATGGAATTTATTTTCCCTTGGGGTACTTTCACATACCAGAAGATGCCTTTCGTCCTTAAGAACGTCGGAGAAACCTTCCAACATGCTATGACCTTTGCATTTCACGATATCAAGCATATAGTCAAAGCCTATCTCGATGATCTTGTTGCTCACTCACGTAAGAGAGTGGATCATCCTAGGAACCTTCATCTAGTCTTTGAAATATGTCGCCATTATCTTAGTCAAAAATTAGTCGGCCCTGAACTCAAATATTCTCATGTTGAAAAGCTAGCTTTGGCTATCGTCCACACAGTCCAATGATTATGATACTATATATTTCTTTGCAAAACTAAAGTGGTTTCCAATGTCAATCCATTTCAATACGTCCTTACTATGTGTATCATAGGGGAAAAGTACAATAAATGGATTGTCATTCTACAAGAATTCGATCTCGATTTCGCTTCTGCAAAGTCCAAAAAATCACTAGTTTTTGTAGAGTTAATATCTGAATTCCCTCGATTAGATGAGGATGTTATTCATGTTAATTGATTTGCAGATGAACACATTTTCCTTGTCTCGTCATCATACCCCTGGTATGGAGATATTGTTCTCTATCTTCAAACTTTGAAGTTCCCTCAGCATCTCTCGTGAGATGACCAACGACGTATATGATACCAAGCTACGAACTATCTTATCATCGACGACACTCTGTATCGTTGAGGATTAGACAATATATTGTGTCGTTGTTTGATTCACAAATAATATGAGTCTATTCTAAACGACTTCCATAGTGGGGCTTGTGGTGGTAATCTATCCAAGCTTGTGATAGCCCAGAAAATTTTGTGAGTCGGTTATTTTTGGCCATCTATATTTAAATATTGCATCGAAGTGGTTAAGAAGTGTCACCCCTTCCAGGTGTTCACTCAAAAAATGCGCTCACATCCATCCCCTCTCCATCCAGTCGTTACTGTCAGTCCCTTCACCAAGTGGGGGGTGGACTTTGTGGATTTCACCCCAACTTCGGATGGGGGGCATCAACACATTATCATGGTCATAGACTACTTTAATAAGTAGGTTGAGTCCATGCCTATAGTGAAATATGATGGTAAGAATGCTACCTTCTTCATATTCAACCAAATTATACTCAGGTTTGGAATCCCGAGTGAGATTTTCATTGATAATGGCAGTAACTTTCAAAATGAAATGATGAAAGAACTAGCATCAAAACTAGGGTTGAGGCACGGCCATTCTTCCCCTTACTACCCCCAAGAAAATGGACAAGTAGAGTCTGTAAAAAGTCTCTCAAGACCATTTTGCATAAAACTATCAGCCAGATCAAATCCAACTTGCATATCATGCTTTATCTAGCACTTTGGGCATACTAAACCTCGGTCAAGACTTCCATGGGTTTTTCTCCTTTCCAATTAGTGCATGGTGTGGAGTCGATCTTACCTATTGAATTTGAAATCCCTTCACTTATATTGGAAGTTATTCTCCTACCTGACACTTCCAATCTCAAACAACGCCTCGTACACTTAGAGAGTCTAGATGAGCAGCGTCAAGACGCCTCTATAGCTATTGAAGTGAATAAAAGACGTGTCAATTTCCAACACAATAAGTCTTTCTATCATATGAAGTACATTGAGGGTGGCTTGGTCCTTCTATATGGTCAATCCAAAGAACCATTGGGGGCATGCAAGTTCAAACCCATGTGGCACGGTCCCTATATCGTGTGAGGTGTCTTAGAAAAATGATCCTATGAATTAAGATATTATGAAGGGAACATGTTGGTTGAGCCCAAGAATGGGATCTATTTGAAAATATATTACGCTTAAGCCCCAATATTGGGCATAACTCTTTGTATACTAGTGTATTTTAGTGTATATATATTTTCCCTTTGTTTTTATCTTCAGTTTGCTTATCAAGTTTTCCCTTGGTTGGCAGATTTCAACGGAGTCTTCGGTCTACTTAGGATTCACAGACAAGGTTAGCCATCATACATATATCTTGGATTCCACCACTTGGGTTTTTTACTCACCCGAGGGTCTACTGGTTTCTTTAGGTGGCATTTTCCTAGGGAAATCCATGAATAATGTTTCCGAATATATCACCGTTATAGAACTTTTGCGCGGTGCCATTTAACAGGGTATTCGCTCGTTAAAAATTTGTCTGGACTTTCAGTTAGTAGTATGTCAGTTGAATGCCAGTTACCATGTGCGTGACCCTACTCTACTCCGATGATTCCTACGAGTACGACTTTTAGAACAACATTTTGATTTTATTACTTATCATCACATACCTAGAAGTTTTAATTATGTATCTGATGTATATGTTAATTTTGTGTTAGATTGGCATTTTTCACATAAATAAAGCAAAGAAAACATTTTCATCAATGTACACATTATAACATAAGTAAAGCCAAAGATCAATGTTTATATGTACATATTTCATATCTCCAAAAAATATGATGTTATAGTAAAAAATTGGGGTTGACAGCCTCAAAAATACATATACAACCAATCATATAATAGTCACGACATCTACGCCTGTGGCACCAGATGAGTGTCATGATAACATAATATGGAATTTTCGAGATGCCAACAGAGTCATACCCAAGCGAGGCATGCCTACCACCTGTCATTGCATAGCCTCCAGTAGATCCTCCACCTGAACCATGGGAATCCTCTGTGTCAAAACAACATAAGTTGCCCTGCACGTTTTGAAGCACTCTATCTGCATCCCCTCCTACTGCCTCATCTCCCCGGTGCCTCTGTCGATGTCGTGGAAGTTCATCTGGCCGTTGTGGACCTACATATGCGTCACATACATGTTTAATTAGTACTTGACATCATCCAAAAATATTTTTATTTTCTTATACAAAAATACAAAAAAAAATGAAATATTCAAAAATTGTGACATACCTATGTCTCCGTAGGTGGAACCTGGTGGTAAGGACATGTCTGAATATCCTTTGAATTCAATCCATGCATAAGGGTATTCATCCAGAGCTATCACTTGTCGACTTCACCGGAATAAAAATTCACCATTTTAGGGTGTTGGCACCCTACCACCCCCCTGCCGCCTCATCACCTTAGTCCACCGTGCCATGGCAGGATCATGAGGTCCACGTAGAATAATATCAACTCTAGGGCCCAAGCCTAGAAAATGCTCAAAGAAAAAAATAAAAAGGATATAAGAGAACCCGAAGTTCCTCTTTCTACATAGTTTGCAGTGTGTCAACTTTCTCTTCATATTGACCAGTAGTGAGGTGCACCAGTCATACACCATGGGTCGCAAGAACTCCATTGAATAAAACATAAGTGGCCTCAATTCCTTGTGCAAATAGGTCAACCCTGTGATCCATGTCAAAACTAGGACAACAATATTGGGGCTCATATTATTGATCGCTCTGATTGGGAGTTGGCTCCCTACCTTCTCAATCCCTGCAATGCAATGAGTGGCTATGTAATCCTTGATATTCATGCCACTCCCAACTCTTCGGGCTTTGAGGTTGACCACCTCACCTTGGAGCTGAAATATCGTCAAGAAGTAGATTTCCTCAACTTCAATATTTAATGGTTGTCCATCAAGGTTAAAGGTCTCACTATCTGGATCCCAGTAGTTCACAAGTAGTTGAAGCAGTCTCACTTGAGCCCTCATACCTTTGAGAGCCCAAAACTTGTATAGCCCACATATTGTTAAGGCCATTTGGGCCGCTGGATCTCTCTCCACTGCAACATCCACCTCTTCATGCTCTCTTTCTCTCCACTCTAGCACTATCCTGCAAGATTCAAACCCTTTTTTGAGTTAGCAACATGTAAAAAACCTTATCCACAGACATATACACGATCTATAGTGTACATAGTCTCGTATAGGGATACTTATACGCAGGTTTGTTTTCAAACAACTGCGTATAGGTATGCATATACATGACCTGATGAACCGTAGCCCGTGTACACCTTAGTTTTGAAGTTGCGCTCCAAATAACTTAAAAAATGTGGCCTAATCACAAATTTTAATCCACTGAAAAGAAAGAGGAGAGCAATATACCTAGTTGAGACGGTCATCGATTCCGTCACTCATAGCTCCCACAATCATCAGTTGAAATTCGGAAGCAATTTGGTCCAAACTGCACTATTTGGGTAAAAAATACAAATGGCATAGTAAAATTGGTTTTTTTTTACTACTTATAGTAAATTTTTACCCACTTACATAGTTTCATACAATGTTTTGGCCTAATGGACTAATACGACAGTGGATGGAGTTGGTTTTGGTAGTTTATCGAGGGATTCTTGCAGTTTTCAGCGCCATGTCACCCATTCGTAACTTTGGACAAGTATTTTCATCACCCAAAATATAGGATAGGCATCCAATCCATCATGCACACTTGCATCATCCTATGATTGTCGCTCATATGCCTTAGGTATGAACCCATTTTATAGTGACACAGAACCTTCTATCTGCAACTAGAAGTGTCATTATCGAATGATAGATACTTACCAAACATGGGTACCCTAGTTATATCTCGTGCTTCATTCGGTGCCCATGCATAGATTTTTGTATGTAGGACTAGGAGTCCCTTATAGCTAATACATGACTTTATGTTTTAACCTCATTTCTTACTCATAAACATGTTGAACTATACCTAGAGGACTCCCAATGAGTCTGATTTAAGCTCTTTTCTGACTCTCTCAAAAAGCGAAAAGATTTTTGAGTGAACTTGTCTCTTTCACACTCATAAATTGGATTTGAAAGGACGTCTATTTGATGCAATTTTATCCCTTTTTAAAACCAAGTAGAAAAAGATTACGAAAAAGGAAATTTTTTGGCGTTAAGTTGTTATTGCATCTCATTCTCTTGCTTGCAGTATTGAGACTATTGTCGGTTCTTGATTTTGTGTTATAATCATTTCACCTCAGTAGTTTTCATCATCAGCCAAGCATAGCCTTGTTTATATCCTTTGCATATTGACACCCTATACCCAAGAAGAAACATTCCCCCAAGTGTCCATCTCCCGCATGCACCTCCTTTCATTGCGCATACATATGTTTCACTGCTAGAACTAGATTGCTTACTTGCGACACTTGTTTCCTCCTTTGTATCATATCATTCATTTGACTATGAAAAAACAAAAAAAAAGGCAGGCGGGAAAGGAATATCATATTATATTGGCAGCAGTCGTATCGCCTTTTAATAGAGCACAAAATTTTTGAGTCCACTTGTCATCAAAATTTTGGGTTTAGCATGACCTTAGGAATCTGAGCTCGTTACGTAGATTTTACTCCCCCGAATCGTTACTCTTCCATTCCCTATGGAGAGTTTGATTGATGTATCCTGCATCTCAAAGTTTCATCACTGATTCTATGCTACCAGAGTCTTCCATATGTCTCATGCTCTTGTTCAAAGGATGTTTATCAACCTGTGTAGCCACTCCTCAGAACTCTTGACTTTTCATGTTGGCCATACCCTCATTGTGTCTCAGAATTACATGAAGTTGTAGTCCTATTGTGCACCCTGGCCCTATTTTCCTCATTAGTAGGTAAACTTTAACCCAACAGTCGACATTTCATCATTGGTCGTTGACTGGGTGGTTTCCCTTGTGTTCAACGACAAGAAATTTATTCACACATTGGGATTCGTACAATGTCTTGGATGCCATTACCCTTATTGGTGGTTTCCTCGCCTTTGTTAGCAGTTTTCCTTATTGACTACTATTCAGAGGATCTTTTTCATGTACCGCTTGCATCTGACACACGCGAAAGATGCACAAGGTCATTGGTTCGTGAACATGTTCTTCATTTGATTTCCTCTAAATCATCAAGCTCTTGCTTTGTACCTCGTGATAAATGATGAGAGATGCATCAATGCTCTATTTTCAGCGGGTCTCCTTCCATCGACTTCAGCTCATCTATTATGGAGATGTGACCTATAGTTCTATGAGTACCTCGAGGCTTGCAATCATTAGTGGAAATTTCTCCTGCCATCGACAATTGGGAATACATCAATGTCTCTTAATCGATGGATTTTTCAATTCTTCGACCGTGACACCTCTATTCACACTTGCAATAATGTACTCGATGCCTTGATACCTACTTTCATTATCAGTAGTTGTCTCACGTTTTTTAACGGTATACCTTAATGATTAGTAATCAAACGAAGTCTCATTGTGTTCGACCTCAACTCCTTTATTCACACAATGTAGAATTACATCTTTGGCAGATTGTGTAGAAGACTTGAAGACATCAGTCCATAGACGCAACTTTCCTGAGACACTGCTATCTTTCATTGGACCAGTATCTATGTGACTTCAGTGATCATGGGAGATTAGATTGTACTCCATTGTATACAGATATCTTCATATTGATTTTGAGGTTGGTTTTACTGGGCCTTGTTCGTGACTATGACAACCTTTGGCATGTAGCCACCTTTGTATTTCCCACTCATGGCCATGAACAATATTTTGGTATATTTTCACATGGATTTGCAGTGTAATTCAAATTGGCATCCATGTATGCAAAGTCAGTCCAGATTGTAATATTCTCATGAACAACTAGTTCATCCAGCTGGGTCTACATTACTCCACTTCTGGGTATTATAATGTATTTCGTCCATCGCAGATACTCGTCTAACCTCACACATTAGGGGTCTTCTTTCATAGAAATATTTGCCTCGACTTATGAAAATTTGCTCAGAAGGCCTTTTTCCATTTCCCTATGCCGACTTGAAGTCCCTTATTGAAAATCCCATAGCTAAAAAAAAAAAAATTCCACATATACATGCCCTACCTATTATAAAACAAGTGTATATGTAGGTTGCACCACTACAACCCGTGTACATCGGGTTTTGTGCCCAAAATTAAAAAATGGTGTCGGGTTTCCATGTCACATCATGAGATCCATGATCCTTGACCTTCCATATACTGGAAACGTTCTGACTCGACCCTTCAGTTCCACTTGAAGGCTATAAATGGGCCAAATCTGAGTTATGGAAAAGAGGAAAAGAATTCAACTTTGAGAACAAACTTACTCTGGAGAAATTATTCACTTCATATTGAGTTTGCATCCCTTTATCCTTTTAATTCTGAACACATTGTTCAGCCCCCAAGCTCTTTCCTACATGATTGAGAACCTCATTGTCTCTCTTATATGAGCTTTCCTTTGGTGGAGTATTGAAGTGGTGGAGGCCCAGCTGGAAGGGACTTAGTTTCTTAGTTATGAACCGTGCCGACATGAAATTTTGTAATTCATTCACTTATGTTGATTACATTTTAATATAAATACTCTTTTCTCGTCCAATTAATATCTTGCAAATATTTGAATTGTTATTCCATGGGCATATTTGTTATGAATGTTTATGGATTATGCTATTGAATGTGATAACATTTATATTATCACCATATGCTTGCATTTCTTGGTTGTTGAGGACAAGTTGCATGTGTATTTATTTGAGTCAAGTGCTCAATGGTGGGCTTCATCGAACGTATGGACGAGGTAGGATCTTTATCTTGTCTTGTTAGCATATTTGTTTATATAGCATACCTGAGATTAGAGTTGATTTTTGCAGTCATTTTCATTCGTTGTGGTTTACCCCTAGCCATAGAGAGATTTTCCTCATAACAATAACGTCTATGGTTTACTAGGTTTCATTAACCTCAACCACAACAAAAATCCGTATTCACACTGTAACCTATAATAGTATTTCTAGAGATTAAATTGAGACCAAATTACATTAGAGTAACAACAATTGCATCTGCACCAAAGCTCTCAGAATAAATTACAATTAACAATAAGAAAAAGGATAATTCCCACAAGAAAACAAAGTAAAACTACCTATTAATACAATAACACCAACCCTGCTCAAGAGGAGGACCCTTCCTCCTTAGCAGAGGTTGGAAGAGTTACAGGAACTACAACTTAAGCACACATAAAATTGAATCGTAAACTTGCCAGATCTTTATTACTCAAAATCAGGAGGTGTATATACAAATGTTGATCTTTATCAACCAAAAAGATTGTTCTTCCCCAAAACTAGACTAACTCGGGAGCAAAGATGCTCTTCTTTTTAAAATATCCCGCATCTACCTTATCTTGGAAAAATAACAATTAAGAACAACCTTGAGAATATTTAGATTCTCAAGTTGTTCAATGTTATCTTAATTAAGAAGATACAAAATATTTCTCGTAACCAATTACAACTAACATGATTTCTTAATTATAGATTTCACATGTTGAACTATCCTATTATTCGAACTGACAAAATAGATTTATGACATACAAAAATCATGACTCAAGAGTATCCATGTCATCAAAAGGAACCATTCATTGCCACAAGGGTTCATAACTCAACGACCTGGTCAGCATCAACACGTGTGATCTCCAAATGACATCATTGCCCCACCAAGAATATCAACATTGTTAGGAGTAGCATCATCTTGGAGTAAAAGCATATCTAAGTAACAAAACCTTGGATTAATAACAATACAGAGTAACAACATCTTGGAGTAACAACACTGCAGAGTAACAACATCTCAGAGTAGTAGCACTGCAGAGTAACAACATATCAGAGTAAGAACACCAGTATTAGTCGGTTGTCCTACAAGGATTCTCAATACTTTATTAGTAATTACCTAGAACAACCATTATCCTTCCCAAAATGTAAGCAAAATTAAATGAATTGAGGCATTAGGTGAACTTAGAATATCGGGATAAAAAAGACAAGATCTTGAAGTGTAATGACTAGGAAAAGAACACGGTCAGTAAAAGAAAGGTGGATAATGATAGAAAAATTATGGAAAAAAGGGTCAATTCATGTAGCCAACATGACCATTGAATGCTTGTTGTTGATCTATTTGAACTAGCTAATGTTGATGTATAGGTGACGACATTGTTGGTGTTTGAGTTTGATAATTTTCATGAGAAAAAAAATAGATGAAATGAATGATGTTGTTGTAGACTTGTATACCTTATGTAGATCTGATGCTAGGAAGAATTCAGAGCTACTTGGGCAACTCCAAACCCTTATTTATGGAATTGTTGACCTGTGGGTGATGAACAACTTCATTTGAATAAGTCACGGGTCAACCTCTAACCTACACAAGGATCCTATAAATGCATAAGACAATAGTCACATGACTACTAAATGGTTATCGAACTTCCTATAACTATTGAAATCACAATTATTGAAGATGTTATTGAAAAGTTGTGCAGTGGAGATGAAACAAATCTAGTCTAAGAGTTGTTGATAATATAAAAGAACTGAAAACATGAAAGATGATAATATGAAAATTAAATCTGAACCGACTATGTTGAACTGGAAGCAAAGAAAAGAACTGATGCAAGATATTGCTGATGAAATAAAATAGTCTTCAACTACTATCCCAACCTAAGGTACAATTTTCAACATGTGAATAAATGTGTTGATCTCGAACATGAAGAGAAATCGTTGGATTATTGGCCATTAAGGTATGTCATTAACCAACGTGAAGCATCTCACCTTTAATGATAATGAGTGCTAAAGTACCTTAGTTCATATTGACATGTACGAATATATGTGTTGATGTCGATTCACCTGCAAGATTCGTCAATCAAGAGGCATTGATAAATCCCCATGATTAACAACAAGGAAATATACCATTAATGTATGCAGGTTCCAAGGCACTATGAAGTCTCTGACCTTGATCCCAGATAATGTGTTGATGTCGATGGGGTAAGTTTTGTTAGAAGGAGGTCCTTAATGAATCCCCCATCAACTAACATGAGCATAGAACAAATGATTTTGAAGGACCATAGTACAAAATTACAACAATGTTACATGTAGGACTTTATTACAAACTTTTAATCTCTGGAGAAGATTCTAACATAAGGAAATTTAACTATAGTGGAGATGGTTGCCAATTGTGGTGTCAATACAAAAAGGATGGCTATCCCAAACTCTGTAACAACAAGGTTTTTCACAGACCCAAATCATTTCCTGATGATACTACTATTAATATATTAGGCATAGAAAAACTTCCTCTTTTTGGGACAAACCAAACTTATCTATCTTACAGTCAATAGTCTCCCTTTTATGAAGAAAAAACCAGAGAAAATTTTTCATTTAGTTACCTATTTTTCAAGCAAATTCTCTGTCCAAATGCACCATAGAGCTGGTTTTCACAAAAGGACATTATTCTTTTCTTTACTTGTTTTCTTTTTATAATTTTTTTTCTTTTTTTATAATTTTTTCTTTTTATTTGAAGGAAGAAAAAATGAATCAAAGTGAGGTTGCAGCAAGTTGGGAATCCTCCCTTCTCCTCCATCTCATATTGTTTTTGAATACTTTGGATGAACTCTTCTCGACTGACAGGATTCTTGTACAATCTTAGTCGATGCCCATTGACCAAGAAAGAAATCCCTTCTCCATCAATTGTCTTGATCCTCATGGAACCATTTTAAAATACATTCACAACTTCATATGGACCTAACCATCGTGTGGTGAAATTTCCTTTAAAAATTTTAAAATTTGAATAAAGAAGGAGATCCCAATCACCTGATTTGAATTGTTTCTTCCAAATGAACTTGTCATGCCATTTAATTCTCTATTGTTGGGCAAGAGTGGTTTGTTGGATAACGTCTTGATGCATCTTGTCCAATTCATTTAGATGAACTATCCTTTGTTTCCGTGTCTCTACAACATCTATACCTACCTAAGCTATCATGTTGTATATCTTCACTTGAAATTCTATTGGAAGGAGAATTCATTTTCCATACACTAATTCATATGCTGTGAATCTAGTTGTGTTCCTCCATGTAGTCTTGTAGGCCCACAGTGCCTCGAGAATCCAATCTGCCTAGTCTCCATAATGTTTTTGTATTGTCTTGGTCATAATTGCTTCAAGGACCTTATTTGTGGACTCCACTTTTCCATTGGCCTGCAGATGATAAGGGGAGGATATCTAATGTTTGATTCGATACTGCTCAATGATGGCTTGTACTAGCTTTGATGTGAGTTGTGCTCCTTGATTTTTTACAATTTCTCTTGGCACACCAAAATGGGTAAAGATATACTCAAATAGAAAATCAACAACAATTCTTTCAGTAGCACATAAAATATCTTTGGCTTCTACCCACTTGGTAACATAATCAGTACAAACTAAGATATACCTTTTCTTTTTCGATGTAGGAATGATTAGCCCTACAAAATCTAGATCCCATTCCTCAAAAGGCTCAATCATTACCTGGGTCTATAAAGGAATCTCTTCATATCGTACTGGGCATCCCATTTGTTGACAACTATCAAAACTTTGAACATATTGTTTGGCATCCTTGAATAGGGTTGGGAAATAGTATCATGAATGAAGAACTTTATATGAAGTTCTCTTCTCAATGAAGTTCCCTCCATATGGCTTGTCATGACAAGATTTCAATATATCAAACACTTAGTCTTCACGGACACATCTTCTGATAATCAAGTTGGATCATGTTCTGAAGAGGTCCCCTCCTACCCAAGAATAAGAAGAACTATATTGGACAATCCTCTTCTTTTCACTGGGTGAAAGATACAGTGGAAGTTTCCATGTAGCCAAATAGTTAGAAACATCTGCAAACCACGGGGAGTTAGTACATACAACAAATAAATTTTCTTTAGGGAAACCATCATCAACAGAAGTTGCTTGTTCTATGAATTCTAGAAAGGAAATATGCTACCAAATTTTCCCTTCTAGGACTCTCTAGAATAGTAATGTTAAACTCTTGTAACAACAAAAGTCATCTAGTCACCCTACCATTGGTTATAGGTTTATTCATTAGGTACATAATGGTAGAGTGGTCGGTATGAATGAAGACCTCATACGCAATGATGTAGTGTCTAAATTTATTAATTGCATGTACTGCTGCTAAAAATTCATTTTTTGTGAATGTATAGTTTAACTCAGTTGGTGTTAAGTTCTTGCTAATGAAATAAATGGTGTACGATGGCTGATTTTCATGTTGTCCCAACACAGCTCCAAGAGATGTGTCAGACACATAAGTTGAAATGTGGAATGGAAGAGACCAATTTGGCCCCCTCAAGATTGGTGCTTGTGTAATTTTTTCTTTTAGTACTTCAAAAGCATGTTGGCAGTGATCATCCTAGAAAAAGTTAGTATCCTTGGTGAGTAATTTAAATAAATGGATGGATATTTTCATAAAATGTTCTATGAATATCCTATAATAACTAGAATGTCCTAAAAATATTCTTACATCTCTTAAATATTTCAGAACTGGGAGTTTTGATATGACATCTATCTTTGTTGGGTCAACTTGAATCCTGATACTGGATATGAAATGACCTAGAACAATTCCTACTTTCTGCAACATGTGAAATTTACCATCACTAAAAACAAGGTTAGTTTTATGAGACCTTATCAAAACCTTTTATAGATTCTTTAATGCTTCAAGAAAAGTATCACCATATACATAGAAATAATCCATGTAAAATTCCACACAATCGTGGATCAGATCAAAAAAGATATCTAGAAATTCTCTCTAAAAAGTGGTAGGAGAATTACATAGTCCAAACGGTAATACTTTATAAGCGTATGTCCCCCATGGACATATGAAGGTATTCTTGTCCAGATCCTTTGGTGCAATATGTATCTACTTATAGCCACTAAATCCATCGAGAAAAGAAAAACACTTTTTGTCAGATAATGTGTCTAACACTTGGTCATTAAGTGGAAGAGGGAAATAATCCTTTAAGGTGGCCTTGTTAAGTTCTCGGTAATTGACACAACTACACCACTTTCCATTCTTTTTGGGTACAATTACAAGGGGTGAGACGCATTGGTTGTCCGAAATGGGATAGATAAACTTGGAATCAAGTAACTTTTGTAATTCTTCTTTGACATTTTTTTTGAGAGAAAGGTTCATATATCTTTGTGGTTGTCTAATGGGTTGGGGATTCTCTCGAATATGGTGGGTGAAAGTTTCAATATGAATTCCATTCATATCTCGATAGATACATGCAAAGTCATTTTGGTGTTTTCACAACATTTTGATTAATTGTTCTTGTTGAGAACTGTCAAGTTGAGAATTTATATGTAAGAATTTACCTGGACTAATCTCAACAAGAATTGTGCTTGATTTCATCGTATCAGGGGCTACCGTATAAAGTTGTAGTGATGAGGGAGTATTCAAATCATAATTTTCTTGAATGTGTAAGCTAATGATATGGTCAAAAAACAAATCATAATTTTGGAAAGGATCTAAATTGACCAGAAAACTATGAATCCGGTATTCTTCAGTGAGTTCTTTGAATTGCATAATATGAACTATTGAAAAAATGGATTGAACATTTTCTTCATCACTATTGGTAGTGTCTATCCATGGAGTGTTTTCAAGATCATGAGATGATTTTGCAGGAAGATATAGAGTTACATTTTCACTGAGTCTCTATGAGAAATAAGCATGTTCCCAGACCTACAACCATTAAATGCATTTGTGGTGGCCAACCATGGCCTGCTGGAGATCACAGGATGACCTCCTGAAGGATTTTTGGGCTTAAAGACCATAAATTCAACAAGATACTCCCATGAGTCTAGGGAAACAATCAAATCATCTAACATACCCTCCAACTTGATCTTAGATCTATCTACTAACTCTTAAATAGTGGGTATAGGGCGAAGGTTAAGTAATTGTAATTTCTCCATGGTCTGTAGTGTCATGATATTGATGGTAGCCCCTAAGTCAATAAGAGTGTTTGGGATGAGAACATAATTGATGTGTACAGAAACAATCGAGTTGTCAGGATCTCGATATTTTTCTACAAATATTTTCCATTACATGAGATCTGTTGATCTCCCCACAAATTGAATTTTTGGTGGGTCTATCTTCTTTCTTTCGGGTTTCCTTACACAAAGTTCCCTAATGGTATTGGAATAAATAGGTATATCTTTAATGTCTTGCAATAAAGGGACTTTGATACAAACATTCATTAATTAATAGACTAAGTCAAATTCAAAATGAACAATCAATTTCTCCAAGTTTAATCTCTCTGGATAAGAAGGAAAACTAGATGATTGGGGAGGCTCTAAATGTGGGGAAGTTTGATTTGTTTTGACATTAATATTTTATTTGTTTGGGAGTTTCCTCCTATGACTCCTATTCAATAATTGTAGGAGAGTTATTATTAAGCACCCTTCATGTCCTAAGTTGAATTTCTTGTAAGTCCATTGGAGTGACCAAATAGGTAGGAAAGGGTTGTAACTCAAAGTTGAAAGTTGGTTGAGCTACCTTATTATTGGAGTTAGGTATTGGTTGAGTAGGTAACTTTGTAGGTCTTGGAGTTTGGGTGGTTTGGAGTTGTATTTGTTGGGGTTGTGTGATTTGTAATTGTTGAGGTGGTGGTGGAATTTTTTGGGGATATTGTTCAGGTGGTGGAATTTGTTGGGGATATTTTTGAGGTGGTGGCATAGGGTATGATGGTTGTTGGGGTGTGGGATAGGTATAGGAGGGAATGTTCCCATAGTTGGGTCCATGCCATCCATGTTGCCAAGGATGGTTGTGAACCTGTTGTTGGGGCCATCCTTTCCAAGGCATAGTAAGATCCAAGCATTGTGGTGAATATTGTTGACTAGGAAAATACGAAGTAAATTGAGACGCATGGTCTGAAGTCATGTATGGTTCCATTGGTTTCCAAGTTATTTTTGGTGTGTGAGTGTATAAAAATTTTTCGGTTTCTTGAT
>JASDQU010503006.1:6436-19292 GCA_032191745.1 Picea mariana | reverse complement strand
GTGGTGAATATTGTTGACTAGGAAAATATGAAGTAAATTGAGATGCATGGTCTGAAGTCATGTATGGTGCCCTTGGTTTCAAAGTTATTTTTTGTGTGTGAGTGTACAAAATTTTTCGGTTGCTTGATTCTCCCCTTCATACACTTCTTTAAGTCCTGGTGGAGTGGGGCATTTTTCTGTTGGGTGATCTCCTACACAAATGGCACATATCTTAATATTATCAAGATGACATTCTCATAGTGGGTGCCTTTCTCTGAGTTTAGGGGAAAAATAGAAAGAGCTTATTTTTCATATTCTTGCTTGTTTTTAAATTGAAAAGTATATAACTATACACTAAGAGTTCCAAGAATATCAATTTTAAAATTTTCAATAAACTTTCCTAATTCAACCCTAGTGACACCACTAGTAGCAAATTTGGTGACTTTGGAAAGAGTGTCCCTTGGTCCTTTTCCAGATATGGTCTAGCTCCGAGAATATCTTCTACACAAATTACAAATTTCTTCAAAGCTTAGTCGAGATACATCACCATATCCCATTATGTTGATAAAATTTATTGATTCATCTAATAGACCTCTCAAGGAAATGGTTCTCATTGTT
This sequence comes from Picea mariana, assembly GCA_032191745.1. Lineage (NCBI taxonomy): Eukaryota > Viridiplantae > Streptophyta > Pinopsida > Pinales > Pinaceae > Picea > Picea mariana. Next base: position 18,695 of record JASDQU010503006.1, on the reverse strand, counting down.
TCCGATGCGAACTTGTGTTGTTTACATCTTTGAATATTATATAAACATTTCTCAAGATAGTCTTCAAGGGTTTCTTCCTGTTTCTGTGTCATTTTAAATATTTCTTCTCTTAATTCCCTAACATTACATTAATCTTGATTTTTCTTGAGAAAAGTGTTACCCATTTGTTCCCATGTTCTAATGGTGTCCCCACCCAAACCCATAAACCAACAGAGAGTTGCATATTTAAGGGTGGCTGGGAAAAATATTAACTTTTGTGCATCAGAGGTATAATTGTATCCACGACACAGAATATCAAATTCAAAAATAAAAGAGGCAGGGTCTTCTCTTCCCAGCCGATGGAAGTGAGGTAAGACTGAGGGATTTATATTCTTCATTTGCACATTTTCTTCACGATATACTATTGGAAACCCAAAATTTGTGTCTTTGGCTTTATGTACTTCACCTCCATCATCGGTGTGTATCTCTCATTCTCCTTCAGCCATGTGTATGTTCCTAAATGCATTGTACTATGAAGGTATGTGTGGAGACTCTAGTTCTAGGATTGTATTGAACTATTATTCTTGTTTCTCGGGTTGATGATCTAAGAAACTCATTGGCTCTTCTTCTACTGTAATATTTGTTGGAATAACAATGGGATTCTTAGCTGCACTTATTGTAGGTTTTTGTTTGGTGGAACTGCCTTTTGGAATTGTACCTTCCTTTCCTCCTTTCATAGACTTTCCTGCCAACAAGTTAGTATTTAAAGGATTCTTTTTATATGGAGAAACTACTCTACTTGTTCCCCTAAATCTACCTCTATTGTCCCTAGCTCTATTCATACAATACTATCATAACTTTATAACTAGTGAAACAATGTACTCACCAAAGTGAATGCGTCTGGCTATAACCCCTTCAAAAATTTTGAAGTAAAGGCACCTTTGCATCTTATCGTTCACCATCAAAGGTTTAGTATGCTAATACTCTAAGGAAAGAAATCAAACAAAGAACAATTATATTCTAAAGCATGCAAGAAAGATAATCCATAGAAGTGCTACTCCCTTGTAGCATCTCCCCAAAAACAACACCAAAAATGTCGAGCTAATTAATTGACTTAATTTTTAAACATGTAATAATCAATATGGAAACGTAATATTAGAGATGCTAGCACTGTATATGCAGGTATTATCACAAAAATGATTGTCTAAACTATTCTAATCTATGGAAAAATAATATTATTCACACTTTAATCAAATGGAACTATTCTAGGACATTGTTGAGGGGTCCTAAATCCCTTTAACTCAACAGGAGGAACCAAACCCCCCATCGAGGCCCAATTAGACTTTGCAGCATTTTATAGTGGAATGGTTCTCCATATCTTTCGATCCGGCCAAATAATCGATGGGTTTTACGTAGTGATTGACAGAATATCTTCTTCTAAAAGATCATCCTTCAATTTGAACGTTATCTTTTTGTATTTTATTTTAATAGATGGGTCTGATAAAAAGATGTGTGTTGGTATAAACTAGTTGGTTAAAGGGAGTCTTAACTATTGGAGAAGGATGAGCTCGAGAAAACCCTTGTGCTCAAGCATGCAGACAAATATTTTCACACCTGTGACAAGCCTAGTACTAATACATCAACTTGTTGGTATTTCAATTATTGACTAAGATATAATTATTGAAAGAAAACATACATGCAATAAAATGATGGAAATAAAAATAGTTTCCTTAGCTCTAACCATTAGTCACACATTAACACAACAACTTATTTTCCATCATTAAGAACAAGAACTACAAAAAATATTGAATCAACCAACGTATCAATAGATTCGTAAATTCTTACTCATTGCAACATCCATTCATGAAATAAATTCAGAAGTAATTCCTCCTCAGATCCAATCACACACGCCTTTGATAAAATAAAACAGAAATTGTCTCTAGTCCTAAACAAGACTTCTCAAATAAGGTAGTTCGGAAATAGTTCTTTACAATTCTAAAAATGAGGGTTTCGCCAAAACCATCGACCATTTCTAAAAGGTTGATCCTCTTATTTATAAAAAAAAATTAACTAAAAATAAATATCAAAAGTGTAAGCTAAATAAAAAAAAACATCGCCACATGGTGCTTCCATCTCTCTGTATTCTAAGAGTCATCAAATGGTTTCACTAAAGTGGATGACTCTTCTCATAATCTGACCATTTGACGAAGAGTTCCTCACATGTTTTGGCATATGGGAATCTGTGTTGGTCCATCGGGACCGAAAGGATTTCCTTTACTTCTACTGCTCGTGCCTGATACTTAACTATTTTGACACTTAACTATTGTAATAATGCTCGAGCCTTGATCGGGTGTTGCATGAAATTTTTTACTTGATATGAAGCCATGCTTGCCACCTTGTCTATCTCTGCAGTCCATGTCGAGTCTTGTTCTGCATGTTGTTTGACTATGTCATGCAAGTCGACAAAGTCCTCGGGTGAGCCAAATTCTAGGAGACCAATGTCTTTCATCTCCCAATTAATCTTGACCCATCTCCTTTCGCAATCGTCCCACTTTTCTTGAATCTCCCACTAAGGTTCTTTGGCCATTTTCACCCAGTATTCGGTCACCTTCCTTATCTGATCTATGTTCTTGTCCCTTAGCACCCTAATATCGTGCTCTTCGACGTCTTGGCCCTTTTAAACTGCGCTGATGTAATCAATTATTTCCACTACTTGGTGGGCCTTATCGTACCATCTTTCCACGTCTTTGTAGGTCACTAGCACCATAAGGGTGTCTTCTTGGAAGTTGGCTATCCCTGCAGTGAAAAGGTGTCGTTCATTCATGAATTTTTCATAGGCATCTTGGAACTCATTTCTTAAAAACACCGTGGCTTATGTGGAGTCCTGATAGTATTTCTCCAAATGGCGTAGATGCTCCAACTCCTTTAGTGCAGTGGGCAAATCCTCTTCATATTTTCTTTCTCTATCTAGGGTGGCATTTGTGATCACCATCCCTACATCAATAAGCTCAAAAGTCTTGGCGTTCTCTATGTTGATCAGTTTTTCCTCTATGGTGATGAGGATCGAACTGTCCAACATAAGCCTCCTCTACTTAGTGGTTCTCTTCATGATGGATTTCCTCTTTTGGTTGTAGGATATTTCTTATATATCGATGACCTCATCAACAGGTTCAAGGAATTTTTGTTCTCCCCAGGATAGATTATTTACCAGACTCCCAACTGTGTATATTTGTTCTAGGCTAGGTTCCTGAACCTCTTCTATATGTACTGATGGCTTGACTTCTGGTTGTTTCTCATCGACTAGTAATGTATCAGCCAAAAAAGAGGAACCAGAGGTAGGTTCGATACTTACTTGGTAATCGTCTGTTGAAATGTTGATTTCCTATTGTGGAATTTCTTCTTCCTGCCTGCTCGATCCTAGCTCATCCCTCGAGTTATCTATTGGGGTTCTCGGTATGTAGAGTGACTAAGTGTCTAAGGAACTTTATACTTCATGCTCACTCTATGGATGACTCTGAACTGGAGCATTAGGACCCAAGGTGGATTCTCTCTCAAGTTCTTTCTCCTATGTAATATGCACTGGAGTCACCAGGGACACCTCTGAACTCTCCTCATCATCGTAGATGGTTATGAAATAGAAAAAGGTAATTGGTACACTTGTTCTCCCTAATGTCCTCGCTTCTTGGGTTGGGTAGAAATTTCCCCTGGTGATCTGATCTGTGGTGGTGGAACTTTAGGGTTTTCTAACCTGATAATTTCTTCAAGTTGCATCAACTCTAGGCCACTTGGTTCTCCTTGGATTTCAATTTGGTCATCAAAGGGAATCCTCATCATTTCTATCAAATCAGGATCATTTTTTAATTGATCAATGATTCTATGTGCCCCTTCTAGTAAGAGTAATCCCCTTTTATGTGCCTTTTTCATCTCTGTCGCTCTAATTTCTTCCTTGGCTCTGAGGACCTATTAAGTCGACTACTCTATTGTTTCCACCTGTTCATCCATGCTCATGGCCTTGAATCTAGTCATATTTGGGTTGGCCATTCTCTGTACCACCTCATCCCAGTCCTGGGCACACTTTGTGAAAATTTTGTCCTCAAACTTATCATGAGCACACGACTAATAGGATGATACCTGTGAAGCATGTTGGAGGACCAAGCCTTTAGGGTCATTCTTGTGAAATCAGCTTGTCGGGAATCTGAATTCGAGTTGGTTCAACCCTTCTTTTTTGGCTTGAGAAGTATCATTTACCAGATAAAACCCCACATGGAAACCGTAGGGTATGAATGCATGCTTCTTGTCCTTGACTAATGTGGTGTTATAGCCTTGCAGGATAGTTTGATAGCAGATTTATCCCACTACGAGCCAGTCTGGGAAATGAGCGGGTAGGAGATGCGGTTCTCCAGTGATCCCAAACACCCTAATGTAGGTTGAGCGTTCATATAAATACCAATGGCCTACCTTTGCTACCATTTTCTTGGCTATTGCAGATAATATTGGGAATTCCTTCTTAAAAATAATAAAATGAATACGGCTGATGAATTCATCGCAGATGAGTGCGTAATATTTTTTGTACCTATTCTCCCATAGTATGTTGAAGTAGACGTGGACCAAGATCTCTGCAACATGCCAGCTTAAATTCATGCCGGCAAAGACATTCTTTGTGAAGATGACATCAACCAGGTATGAGGCCATGTAAAAAATGGGTGCTTCCTCTTCTTTCGGCATCTAAGCCTGTTGTACACAGATGCTCAGTTGTTTAGAAATTATCGATCCCTAGTTGAAGCTTCTTCTGGAAATCGCCACTGTGTATGCCAAGGGCATCCATGCTTTTGAAAAACTTGGAGCAATCCTTCTCTCCATACATTCAGCAGATGAGAGCCATTAGATAGATGTATGGCTCTCTCAAGTTAGTTGTCCCATACCAGCCATTGCTCTAGTTGGTAAAATTCTTGTCCTCCTTCCACCATGAGACCATCAACCGGTTGGTGTCATGGAATTCATCGAACTTCACCATGAAGTCTGTGTTTAGTGGCTCCTTTGGGTCTTTGATCTTATAGTATTTTTGGACTTTCGTCGGGAATAAAACTCAGACACACCCACCATTCTCATCTTTGATAAAGCACTTTTTCCCATTTGTATGGTCAATTAACCATTTCATCACCTATATGCAAGGGAAAATCGGGGTTTTGCTGGCCACCATGTGTAAATATGACCGTCGGATGTTTAAGAACACCTGGTCATTGAGTGCCCTTACATCTGGGTCGATGTGTGGGATATACTCTGAGAATTATTCTTGGATAATTATGTTGAAGAGGTCCCCCCACTGTGAGAGAATTACCTTGGATCCAGTGCTCGATTCTGTATCACTGAAGGTCGGAGGCTGGAAAAATTATTTATTTGTTGATGTCTTAATGACAGGCTTTTCCCTGGGAGCATACTCCAACTGCATCGTGGTCCCCAAAGAGGAACCTTCACCTGTTTCATCTTCTTTCATCTTGGGTTCTCTTGGCGAGCGTCTGGTGGTTGGATTTCTCAGTGACATATTACCTCTGCATATTTTTTAACCTGTTTTTGATAATATGAGGGTTAGTACAGTCTCGAGACACTCGCTTTTCTCCTTTGGATGCTTTGGAATTCAAACTTGTGCACATAATGAATTTTTTTTAAATCATTCTGCAAATTTAAACAGGGATGAACTTACCTTGTCGCATCAACCATTCAATTCATGTTATGAGTGTAATTTCATTAAATTTACCGCCAGATATTCAAAGATGTTTAAAATTAAATTCAACGCGGGTTGACAGCGTGGGCACGGGTGGTAATGTGGCCTATCTGCGATTTCAAATTATTGTTGTTCAATCGGTGCACGAGGTAGCAAAAAATGCAGGATCAAGCATTAACTGGTCTATTAAATGTCCAAATTTGATCGTATCTTATTCTGCAAACATCCCGTCGTTTCCCTAGTCCAGTTGGTTGATCGAGGGTCAGGATTTTATTTTGAACGCTTCCCATTGATATATTCTTACAAAAGATTTGACACTGATCAATCTTGTCATACAAAGATGATGTGGAAAATATTACTAGGAGGTGTGACCAGACCCCCAAGGAACCTTAACATGACTCAAGATGAAACTAGGTTGTATGACCCCCTTATGTGATAAATACACGTGGCATTCGAGACAGGTGACTTCATTTGCTCGTGTTAATCGGAATTGGGAATTTATTTAAGCTATACGTTCTAAAACCCAATGCTATCTTGCCAATGTCAAAAATTATCAATGATCGGCGATCGGTGATAAATATACCCAAGTTCTCTCTAATCAACTCTCCCAAAAAAGTCCCGATGCTGAAAACACATTGGGGATCGGCGATTGGCGATATGTTTGTCGCGGACAAAAATGATTTTTTTAATCTTTATAGATTTCCTTGACCCCGATAAAGCGCATTGGTCATCAGATATCAACGATTTCTTTACTTCCTTTGTTAATTTTTATCCTTTCTGTATTTTACCAATGTCGATGGGGATCGACTATCTCTTGAAACTTTGTGTGAATAACTTACGCAAACCAACTCCACCTTCTACCGACACTGATGGGGATCAGTGCTCGGCGACTATTGTGATTGTGTGGTCCCTTTACTTGCTTGAATTTTTTCGAAACCGAACCTGGGCGCGTTAGGTGCAGTGTTAGTTGTCAATTCTTAATTTGGGTGTCAAGTTATTTTAGACATGAGGTTTCACAAGTTCAAACAAACCTGACTTGATGATAAGAGTCATGAAAAAAAACAAAGATAAACCATTTCCCAAAGTGAAATCAATTCAGACAGTGAAGAAAACAAGTGGTACCCAAAAGTGATAGAATTTCATAAGGATTTTAGGGTGTGTTGAGTGCTCAACAAATGGCGACTTACTGGGCAAAAGAGGAATCTTTGTTCCTTCCTCAGGCTTAGCTAATGCAAAAGCTGGTTAAGAACTTAATTGGTTTTGTTTTTATTATATCAAAGTCTCTTTTATCCTTGCGTTTGAAATTTCCCTAGTTCGTGAATCCGGGACTGCCTTTAGGGTTTCGACCTTTATCCCACCTTCATTCCCTTTCACCATGACCCACGCCCCCTTTTGACAAGATTCCAGTAAATCATTCATTGGAACCAATCCTTTTAGTTATCATCATTCACTTGTTTCGGTGTTGCTTCGCTACCAGCGAGCGTCCATACCCCTGGCGGAGTCACCCCGATGTCACAGACCTTTCTCTACTTCTAGTGAGCTTCCATATCCCCAACAGAGTTATCTGCATACCCTCTCCTACTTTGCACTCATATGATATAATTTATTTATTTTTGGCAGAGATTCCCTGAGCTAGTGGGAGAGGAGGACATCTGTTATTTGCAAGATGAGATGGTTAAGGTGAAATTTTTCCAGCTCTGTCTTGAGGTACATGTGGTCCTTTCTAGCTTACCATATTTCCCTTTAGGTTTTACCAAACTAGCAAGTGGACACTTCATCACTTTCCAAGGTTGTTTATTTGCAAAGGTTGGATACATAACTCTTTTAAGACAACATCAATTCACCCAGCTTTTCTTATGTTGTATGTAAGCATGAGTCAGGAGAGGATTTTTATATACCATATGAATTAAGGTCAACCAATGCCTTGTAGAGCACAACTTCAAAGTGCAAAATTACTACAAAAAAGAAAACCGAAATAAAGGATTTCGCAATCAGCCTACCTAAAAAAAAAAAAATTTATATCCTGAAAACACACACATTTTTTTTTAACAGAAATATTGTTTTAGGGCTTGGCCATTCACCATGAGAGCGTGAAGTTTCGCCCTTAGATTTTTCAACCGATATGTGCCTCACCCAAGTTTCTCGGCTAACTGAAAAGGTTTGAGCCATAGATTCTGAAACTTCAAATGTTTCCCCTTTGTCTCATTCGCTCTGTCCCATTTCAGGACTAAGTCTCCTACTTAAAAATTCTTCTCTTTAGCCTTATGCTTGTCAAACCACCTTTTAACTATTTATTGATGAGCGATGAACTTTGATTTTTCTTTCTCCCTTTCCTCTTCCATCATGAGGAGGGTATCAATTCTTTGTTGAATAACCAATGAGGGTTGTCCTCTAGAACCATGAGCCAGCTGAAGAGATGGAAGATATATCCCATTCAGGAAAATGGATTCTTGTATGTATACCAGAAATTATGGGGAATTCCCTATAGTCTCCTTGGGTGTTACCCTATCGGCCCATAAGGAATTATGAAGTGAACTATGCCAAATCCTCTGATTGTCCATGACTGTTTTCTTCAATATATTTACTAGGTTCTTATTTGTTGATTATGCCACTCCATTCCCCTGTGGATATTAGTTTACAGAGTATATGATTATGATTCCTTTGTATAGAGAGAAATATGTTAATAGGGTGGAAGAAAAGTAAGAGGCATTATCAAAAACAAGAACGGAAGGCATATTGAACCTTGTGATGAGTTGTTGTTCTCTAAATTGGATTACCACATTTTTGTTTACATGATTCAGAGGGATGGCCTTTGCCCATTTCGTGAAATAGTTCATTGCATTCAGCATGTATCTATGTTGTTTTTGAATAAATCGGTGTAATTTCTCCTACAACATCTAACCCCCATTGCTCGAATGTTCTGGAGACGGCCACAGGTTGGAGTGGGAAAGATGCTCTCCTGTGCTCATTTGACAAGTTTTAAAGTTTCTAGCATGTGTGTGAGCGTCTCTAAACAAAGTAGGCCAATAATAGTTGACTCTCAGTATCTTGTGAGCGGTAGTATTCCCTGCAAAGTGTCCACCTGCCGGACCATCATGGATCTCCTTCAGAACCTTTTTTGTGTCTTCACATTCGATACATCTTAAAAGTACCCCATCATAATTCACGTGAAAGAGCATTGAATTTATCAGGTGATATTGTGTCGAATTTAGTTTGAGAGCTCTCATTTACTTAGGGTTTAGTTTTTTTCTGGGCAAGTCATGTGATGCGGGAGATAAGTTAGTTTCCCATACCAATAATCCTGCCCTGGGCGAACATATAAAGCTTCACTACATCATAACGCCAATTCATTTTCCCACCTGGGGTCTTCATTTACTTGGTCCTGGGCTTCAGCTGCCAGTTTACACAATCCTTGTCACTTAACCAGTTTGGCAGGTTTTATATCTAGATAAAATTATTGGACCACTACCATCCATTTTCCTCTTCTTTCCCCCATCTCCTATTGAGTGAATAGGGATCAAACTGCAGGATGAGGCGCAATGACTTTGGTGTGGTTTTTTAGGATGTAACATCTGAAATTTTTTATTGCCTTCTACACCGCATAAGCATGTTTGTCTATAGCAGGGTAATTTAGTTCGGCCCCTGGGAGATTAGTGCTCATAAATGATATCGACGCCTCATTTTTTTCATCATCCTTCTGACTCAATACAGAGCTAATGATTGGTTGGAGGAAAAAGTATACAGGAAAAAATATATGATAAAGTCAGGACTTTGCAACACTGGAGCTTGAGATATTGCAGTCTTAATATTTCTGAAAGAACTTTTTCGTTCGTCATCCCACTTAAATTCATCATCTTTGTGAATCATTTTTTTAAGGGTTTGATAGTTTCAGCGAAATCGGGGGTGGACTTCCTCACAAAACTGATTTTCCCAAAGAAGGATTGCATAGCCTTTTTTTGTGGGGTAAGGGAAGCTGAGTTATTGCCTTAATTTGTTCTAGGTCTATGTGAACTCCTGCTTGAGATATAATATGACCTAGTAGTTTCCCTTCCTCGACACTGAAGATAGTTTTCTTAGGGTTTAAAGATAAACCGTATTTCCTACACCTTTCAAAAATATGGGTTAGGTGTTGGATGCGATCTCTATTCTTTGAATACACGGTCACGTCGTCCAAATAAACTACTACATATTTGTTGATTAGTCCCTGAAAATCTACATCGATGGCCCTTTGGAAGGTTTTCCCTGCACTGATTAACCCAAAGGGCATGTGTTTATAAGCAAAGGTTCCCCACTTGGTTCGAAAGGTAGTTTTCAATCGGTCTTCCTCTAAAACTAGAACTTAGTTGTAACCTGAAAAACCATCCAGCAGGGAGAAAATCTCAGAACCAGACAGGGTCTGTAAGAATTGCTCCATCAGTTGGACTGGGTAGTTTTCCTTTTCTAATGCTCTACTGAGGTTTCTGAAATCCACACATAGGCAGATCTCCCCGGAATTTTTCCTAACAGGAACCAAATTTTCTACCCAAGCAGAGTGTCTAACCTGAAAGATAATTTTAGCATCTAGTAATTTCTTTAACTCCTAATGCATGAGGGGCTCCAGAGATGGGTGGTATTTCTATAGCTTCTGTTGGAAGGGTTTTACTCCGGGTTTTAACAAGATTATGTGTTGAATGATATGAGTGTCATAAGTCTTCAGATCTCGGTAGGACCACGCAAAAACATCTTGATACTCTCTGAAAATTTTGAGATAGGTTTTCCTTTCTTCTTTAGATACTGTCTTGCCAAGATTTGTATTCTTAAGGTTCTTCGGGGTTCCTAGATTCATGGTCTCATACATGGGAAAGGAACTCCCTGTCTTTGCATTTGTTGACCCTTTAAATCTTTCTCTTAAGTCAAAGAGGTTCTCCAAATTGGCTACCCCTTTCGGTATCGTGTGAAACCTCAATTTGTCAGTCGAGTGATTTGTTTCAACTCTTTATTCATGGGGATCAGTTTCTACTGGTTTCTCTTGGAATATTTCATCTTCAATAGCCAGGTCTTTAAATTTTTCTTGATTGGTTAAAAATTTTATGATATGTTCATCTCCTTCAAAGACCTTCCAATTAGAAATATTGTTGGGCACTGATGGGTTGTAGAGTAGCTCCACAATGAACTGGGAGGCTTCATAGTATTCTAAAGGGGATAGCCTCGAGGAAGTAGTGGACAGAAAATCTGCAAGAGTGTTCTTTATTATGGGGATCATTGTAATGTTGAAAGCTTCAAAATGTTCTATTATCCTGTGCACTCCCTGTTGATAATTCCTCAGGTGGGGAGAGTTGTAGCGTATAGTGTTCTTTACTTTCCTAACGATGATTTTAGAGTATCCAAAAACCTTTAATTATTTAACATTTAATTCTATGGATTTATTTATCCCTTGCACTAAAGCTTCATACTCGACAATGTTATTAGTGCATTCAAATTCTAGTCTGCAGGACATGAAATTTTGTTTCCCCTTTGGATCAATAAGGATACACCCCGCTCCTGGCCCTTCTTGTGATTTAGTCCCATCAAAGTACAAGGTCCATACTTGCGAGCGAGAATCATTAGCTTCTCGATGCTTACTAACTTCTTCCTCTCCCCTTATTTCATCTTGGGTTTCCAACAGAGGTTATTGACAGAAGAGGTTTTCTTCTGTCGTTGTCGGTACATTTTATTGAAAAGTCATTTCAGATTTTTGAATAAGAGGCACATCAGATGAGAGAGGGGAGAAATTACCGAAATCAGAATCACATGAGTAGTTTCCTAGCACGGGGAAATCTACAGAGTAGGGCTCGTTGAGGGCTTCTAAATCAATGGCAGTATGTTTGAGATACCTTTCCCTATCGATCCTAATCATGTTTGTGTGTCCCTTTAATGGCAACCAAAGGTGAGCCCAGTCTGTGCTAAAGTATCCATTCAACTTCTCAGACCAATCTCGACTAAGTAGCAATCCATAAGCCTCTGGTATATCTACTACAATGATGTCAATTACTTGAAAAAAATTTGGGTGTGTCGTCATTCTGATCATTACATCCTTGAGTTCTCCCATAACTTTCACCTGGGTTATGTCCAGTTGCATCACATGTTTATCACATTTGAGAGGGATTGCGTTTAATTTCTTGCAGATAGATAATGGCATAACATTAGAGGATTCCCGTAAGTCAACTAAACAATTATGGAGGTTTTTGTTGAAGATTTCAAATGTCAAGAGGAATGGTGGGACAAAAGGATTTCCTTTTTTTTATCTTCAAAGCAAGCGTTTATAGTTGGTTTATTTCTTAGATCCGTGGGGGATGGATTTTCTCCTTGGTCAGTGCTTGTTATAGGAGTTTCTACTGACTTCAAGGCTTGTAACAAAAATTCCTTTTGCTGGGGAATTCTACACATGTCCATGACCAATATATTTGCTTTTAATATTTTTAAATCTTTTTCTATCTTGTGGTAGAGCTTGGGCGATTCTTTTGTATGGATGTTTATAGGATTTCTTTGGGAGACAAAATTTTCTTTTGGGTTTTTGGATGTTTGTTTTCCTATCAATTT
>JASDQU010503005.1:57229-75616 GCA_032191745.1 Picea mariana | reverse complement strand
ATTATTTCCCAAAAGAACGCCCTATCCAAAAAGAACTCTCAGTTTACAACATCTCAGTAGAAAAGGTATTCAATGAATAATTCAGATGATGGATGTGATAAATGTTGATAGTATGGTAGTTGCGGGAGGTATTAACCTCCATGTAAAACCTTTGACTAGAATAGAATATTCTGAAAGCAAGAGAAACCCTAAACAGATGTGTAAAAACCCTAGAAGACAAGTCGGCTCAGTAGAATGAATAATGTAAATGTATTATCTTCCAGAAATACAAGTCAACCCAGATAGGTGACAAGAACCACTATAAATAGAACGTGCTCTAGCTCATTTGTACACACAATTCACTCACTCTCTCATAAAGGTATAACACAAGTTTGGAGTTGCAGTTGCAAGAAAGGAATGTGCATCTTCTGGGGTGATTCTTGGCCTCTCTCGCTAGCGTAAGATATGCGCCCTACCTTTAGTATCTTTTGGTGGTATTCTTGGTAATATTCTTGGTGATATTCTTGGGAAGAAGTGCAACTGCAACTGCTGCAGTTGAGTATTGTTCTTGTTCTATGGTTGTGGAGACTCTCTCTCTCTCTCTTGTGCGCTATCCTTGGAGAAGGTGCGCTCTCCATTGTAATATGTTGTTGTTGCAGTTGGATGGTGTTTTTTGGTTCCATCTTGTGCTAGTGTTGCAGCTAGGGTTTATCTATTGTTTCTAGTGTGGCTTTCCAGAATCATTATATCTAGCAAAGGTTAAGGTGATCGGGGGTGGCTACATGCCTATGGTTGGGTGAAAATATTGTGATATTTTCTATGGTTAAACGAGCACATCGAATATTTTAACAATAAAAACTCTCCTTAGGGAAAATTGGAAAAATCTCATAAATTGCAAGTAAAAAGAAAGAGGAATAATTCTTAGCAAGAAATTGAAGAACACATACCTGAGAGCGAGATCCATCTCGAAGACATGGATTTAGAAGTTGATATAGAAAACATCCATTTCTTTGATGATGAAGAACAAGTACAGGAAAATATACAACCCATGGCCGAACTCACTATGCAAGACGAAGAGTTTTCGGAAGAAGAGTCATTTTTCGTACATAATTCATTAGTTGATAAAGACTCAATAAAATTAATTTTTGAAAGAACCCTTTCAAAAAACAAAAGGGGAAAAACTTGTTCTACATTTAACCTTAATAACATGCTTCCATATGGAATCACTAAGATTCATAATGTTACAAGAGATGCTCTAGATGTTTCAATAGATGATATGGAACCCGAGAATGTTAGACTTAAAGAAAGGATACAAGAATTAGAGTATACTTTAATGCCTCCACCAATATTAGCCACCCTTGTTGCAACAGTTCAACCTGACAAGAATTATGAGAAAACTCCAAAGTCAAGTATAAGATTAAAAGGGACTTCAAGCTTACTTGTTGCAACCAGACGTTATGTTGAACAATATATTAAGAAAATAATGTCTCTTATTTTAAATACATGGAATCTATAAAGTAGCTTTGCTTCTCTTGGTTCCAAGATTCAAAATACTAGAAAAGATTTGAAAGCTGGCATTGAAAATGATGAAGGATTTTTCAAGGATGGACTTGCCACATTTATTATGAAGGTCTCAACAATGACTGAATATGAAAGAAAACAAGAAGACTTGCCTTCTCAAGATCGAATAAAACAACTAAAGGCATGTTGGATTCAAAGAATTAATGTATTAATGGACTTATCAAATGAACTCAATGACTTAGCATACAAAAACACTGAATCTTATTCTAAATTGAATGGATTAGGAAACACCATTGAAGTAGAAGATCCAAATCTAATCTCAAACTCAACGCTTCAAACAAGACAACAGTTCGAAGAAAGCATGGAAACATTAAAGAAATTGTTAGCAGAGAAATTCAATAGTATGATTGAATATACTAAAGATGATATTGATAATTGGCTTGTTGAATATGCCAATAGAAATGAGGATATTGAAATTACATTGCAAAATTTTTCAATTGACTATAGAGAATATGAAAGTGAACTTTTCAAAATCATAGTCAAACAAGAGATGACCATTGCTCCTTTGCGACAATATATTGAAGAATGGTTAAAAAGAGATTTAATCAAGATTATCGAGGGTCCAATGGAAGCAGTTGATACCAATCACATAACCACAACAAATAAAGATATAAAAGGTGCATCAACAAGCAAGTGAATATAGGAGAGATTCATCACAGTAAGTCTAAAGATTGCATTTATCCCAAACTTTTTCTCTTTCTATATTAGAAATCATCTAGTTACATTTATTCTTTCCCTGAAGAACATAAATTATTTTTTATCTTTTCTTTCATGTTCTTTCCAGGTCCATCCTTTCTCTTTCTTTGATTCAACGAATCCATTCTCTTCTCTTCCTTTTTTATTTTATGGTCCACGGGAGCCCCAATCCCAGTCCTTTTGGACATACGCATGAATTTTTCATCAAACTGTAAAGACTTTATTATTTTTGAGAAAAATCTCAGAGAACCAATTCAAGGTTAATTTTGACTGTATTTTTGAACTCTAAGTATTTGAGGATAAGATATTTGAATTTGACTCATCAAAATATTATTTTGATTCTAATGAAGAACTTGTTGTCACTTGAATCCGTCATAACCGAAACAACAACCTCGTGATGATATGAATCCCCTTGGGTTTTTAGAGAGGTGGTACTCCTCTTTAGCTAAAAGATATATCTGAGATATCTTGTATTAGGAGAATGCTAGGCAACAAACCCTGGATTTTTATTGCTTGAAATTATTCAATAAAATGGTCTTCAATAACCTAATATAATATTTATATGCAACAAAAAATATTTAAACAATTGAAAAGATTGAAGGAGGGCTTTATCATTAGAATTTATTTGTGATCAACATCACATACACAATATTCTTAATCATATATAAATGCATCCATGTCTTCTTCATGAGAAATATGAGAGAATAACTTGATTATATCAAAGAATTTTAAAAGAGTATTACTATCAAGAACAAAAAGAGAATTTGATAGGTCAATCTCAAATACCTCATACTTAAGACTCAAAGTTACAAGATACAATCGAAATCAACCCTGAAATAATTATTTGTGGAGTTTATTCATGAAAGACAATCTTCATTACAAAAGCTTTGAAAATCATGTATATGGATGTAAATACTCCATGATCATATAAGAAATATTTTTAGAAGAATACAAGAAGAACACTCTAGAACTCAGCCTTGTTCCCAATTCAAAGATTCAAGCATAAAGCCATGAGAAATGGTGTCGAAGAAGAGAAAGAGTGGAGAAGATGGAGATATATTTTCCTTGATCAGAAGCTTGGTTGTGTATTCATGGTTGTACCTTCTTCTTCCTTTGATCTTTTTCCCTGCCCCTATGATAATTCTGATTCTTTGAACCTTCGATGAAACCCTTCTTCTCTTTCTAAAATGAGATTTTCTAACTACTCGAGTAGTTAGGGTTTTCCTTTCTTGAATTTCTCGTACAATATTTCTTGAAGTATTCACTTTAATTAATGCCTCATTAAATCCTCATTAATTAAATTATATCATTAACATCTTCATATTCCAAATGGGTCCCTTTCTATATTAATAAACATTTTTCAAATAAACTTGTATTTCAAAATTTTAATTAATTGTCTTTTTTAAATGGGGGAATTTGTTTTAATTTTTTGGATAGGATATCCAACCTTTCATTCATTTAAACCAATTTATATTTTATTTCCATCATCTTAGTTTTCCAACGATATAAATCGTTTCCAAATCCGACTCCCAGATCTCAAGATATGACCTCGTGAAGTCGAGGTATTGAATAGATTTATCAACAAAGCATAAAAATGTTACTAATTGATATTTAATTTTTTCAGAAACTTTTAGCAATTTTCAGCTCTCAATTCCTTTCCCATCATCTTTTTCATCGAAACACCTTTCCGACAGTATAATTTTTTTTGCAAACGGAGGCCAAGATCTCATGATATCATCTCAGGAAGTCAAAGGCTCAACCATCATTGATTAATTTCATGGGTCAATCCTAGCCCTTGATCTTATTTCACCTTTTCTTTTGAAAAAATCAACTTTTTATTTAAAATCAATATCCCACATGTATTGAGATATTGGATTCTTTATGATATATAATGAAAAGTGCAGTATACACTTTACCAGAGAAAAAATAAGACTATAAAGACTTAAGAATGAAAATAAATTAATTAATTAATAATTTGACCAATCATTCATCATCCACTTCATGCCTAGTCAGCGCCCAGTGGTATCCTTGTAATCGCCCATTCAACATTATTCAACATCCACATCATCACAATGTGTCACGTTGTGATTGGATATTTGATATACCACATGTCACCACCTAATTAGTTGCCACATGTCATGATTTCACTTTTTTCCATGTGTCATCAATGCTTAATTGCCATGTGTCTTCCACATGTCACTTGGAGGCATGCCCATGGAACTTAGGATAAGACAAATATTACTAAAATAATATGGAGAATAGGCAGAATGCGGAGGTAGCTAAGGCGGTAATTAATGGTAAAAAGTGTTGGAAGAGTTGCACAGTAAAAGGTAGTAAAAAGAGTTGTGAAATATTCTAAGTAAGGAGAAAAAGGGGCATAGTATATGAACATCAAAACACAGTAAAAGGTAGTAAAAAGAGTTGTGAAATATTCTAAGTAAGGAGAAAAGGAGGCATAGTATATGAACATCAAATATGATTCCTCGAGTTTGCGAATGAAAAAAAAGTAATGGTAAAATAAAATAAAAGGGAAAAAGGAAAGTGAACATGGAAATGAATAAGGAATCAAAGGAGAATAAGGATATATGGCTAAGTGTAGAAAATGTAGTAAGAGAGTTGAATGGAAGAGAGAAAATAGTTAAGTATGGAAAGGAGAGGAAGGGAAAAGGGGGAAATGAAAAAATGGTTAAGTACATAATGAAAGGAGAATGAAGAGAGGTGAAGGGAGAGGAGAGGAGAACGCGACACTTCGAAAAAATCTTCATATTTCTTCTTGTAATATCTCCGTTGGACTTTTGGAAAACATTATGCATATCTTGGTCATAGAGATTCAGATTTTGATTCCGCGAAATGCATGGAGAAGATGAGACTGAGGGATACATAATGAAATTATAAGAGTTAAAAATTATCTTCTTTCGATATCAATTTTTCTTTGTTAATCCAAGAGCGGGAACATACAGGTGAACAATTTTTGGTCAAAAACTGGCTCCAACTGTGGGACAGTGACCCCCTGTGGGTTGTTGAGAACACCAAAATATTAAGACCCATTACCTTCTCCATTGGGATATGGAGTCATCTTCAAAATATATTCCTGTAATTCTTCTTCTTTCATGGAGATATCTTCAAATTTCAATATAAAGACTCCCTTATTGTGCAAAACTTGAATTGAAGAAACAAAATATATGCATACATGATCTACCTACCCTACCTTACTTGGAAGAAAGGGGCACTTTAGGTGTAGGCATATTTCCAATGGAGCCATTCAAGCATTGATCTGATATCCCCAGATATCCAAACCATTTCTCTACAGAGTGGAGGTAAAATTTCCCTAAATTTGATGGTGATCCAACTCTAGAAGTCACCCATGTCCTGAATTATATGAAGTATGCTTCGAGCTTAAATGTGCTACATGAAGATGCATTGATGAAAAATTTTGTATCTTCACTGGAATCAAGTCAAAGGAATTGGCTTGCACACTCCTATAATCCAAGGAGTATCCCATCTTCTACAAATCTCATTGAAGAATTCCTCATGAACTATCGACCAACTACCCAGAATCTGCAAGATACTTTCCAAGAACTCATAGACACTCTTTGCAGAGAAGGTTTTCCTATAGATGAGGATCTCGATGAAGTTTCTCATGTTGAAGATCCATATGAGACATTTGATGAAGATGAAGTTCTTATATTTTCCCTTCCACTTGATAAAGACATCCAATCCTCTGCTCCTCCTCCATATCAAGAAGAGAACATGATGAATTGTAATCCTTTTGAAGGCCTTGATGACACTTTATTCCATGAATTTGGAAAGGAGAAGTATTAGAGGAACCCTTGGATGCAACAGATCATTTTTGAAAAACACAAACAAAGCATTTTGCACTAAGGATCAAGCCCCTCGTGATGAAGAGGAGATGGAGGGGCATGTCCATAAAGAGAAAGAAGAATCTTAATGAGGTACAACATGTTGAGGCATCCTTATCTTTGCCCCACTTGACGAGGGTGACATCTTTCAAACTTGTATTCCTCTTTTGCACAAACATGAAGAATTGATTAGCCTCGATGATGTAAATGACCTTGTGAATAACCTCTCTGACATGGTTGATCTACATATTGATGATTTCATATAGGTTGGGATAAGTAGATGGGATTTTGGTCGTTTCATTTTTTATAGAGACCCCATTTACGACATTGAGGGTAGCCCTCAAGAAAAAGGGGTTGAGTTGTCATCGTCATAGGAATGGTCTTCATGCATGTATGATTCAAATGTTTGGAAGCCTAGTGATGATATGGTTACATATTTGTTCTTCCCCTTTGAGGATAACTTGTCGCAACATACTCAGGGTGATCTTCGGTCATCCCTTGATATGTACCCTTTCTGGGATGTCGATTTGTGGTGTGAGGATTTTCAACCATTGTGCTTAGATTTTGATAAACACCGGGTCATGGCCAGCCCGAGGCACTCTAATGTCCACACTACCAAACGAAAGTATTTTCATATTGAGAATTTTGGTGGGGATATGAAAAAAAAGAAGCGATGTTTCCTAAGTCTGATGGACGAGTTTTTCTCTAAACATGAGGATGCGCCTTACCCCATTTCCCCTTGCTTGGGAAATCAACAGGTTTTCTTGGGATTCTTTACCTCCTCTCAGCATTCAAGGGGCAATGAAATTTCAAGCGAAGATGAAGAAAAATCCCTTGTAGATGAAGAGAATGTTGAATAAAACCCTACTGATTTGCTGACACTTGATCTTGTTGAAACAAGTCATAGATTAAATTCCTTATGTGCCATGATTGCAAATAAATATGGTTTCACTGATGTATAAGACTTCCACGAAACACACCATGTTCTTGCTACACACAAAGACAAGGAGTTGGTCAATTTCAGTCATGAAGATGATCCATCATCTACATACGATAGTCCCATTCAAAGATGGATGGATCGGGATTTTGGATGTTCTTTCTAGCAAGATTTCCTCCCTCCCACCCATATCCATGAGTTTCATTTCATCATTGATTATATGTCTATTTATGCTCATGATCATTACGTTCTTGACTTATCTTTGTTGTATTACATAATTAAGCACAAGGGAGATACTTTGATGAGATGATCAATTGGTTTCACTAGTTGTACGACTTCACTTGGCATTTCAGGATCTAATCTTCAAGGCCCCAGGTTAGCAGGTAGGTCATTTTTAATTCCTGCATATTGCATATTCATTTCTCATGGTAGTTTAGTTTCATTTCACTTTTGGTTTTTCATTTTTCTCTACTTGCATATTGATTTCATGTTTAGTTTAGATTTTTTTTGAAAAAATGCTAAAATTTTCTTTTCTAGATTAATTTCATTTTTGGGTTTTGATGTATATGGATGATGGGTGATAGAACCACCCTAGATTTTACAGTGTTATGTTTCAGTGTAGGCATAGGTCCACCAGGAGACGCTATTTTTCTCATGCACTCTACTGCGAATACATGTCCCCAAATAGGAGCTAGATGTTATCCCCAAATCCTAGGGATAACTAAGGAGATTATATCTCAAGGCCATCTGGTTGCAGACATGGAGTACCGAGAGATAGTTTGACTAGCAGTGTCCACTTTCACAGACAGAGGCCCACCTCACCACCACAACTCCAGGTTCATCACAACGGCATCCACCACATCAGCTGGTCTTCGGAAGACATTGGGTCTTTCTCCATGAGGTACAAACCAGGTATTATGGTGAGTGTCATTTAAATATTTTAGGCATTTGAGTTTTTTGCATCTATTACTACTTTTGATTATGTAACGTTTGCTTAGACATTATGCTATTTTCCCTGTTTCACTTTGGTGGTTGACATTGCGCCCTAGCAAGTGGGTCACCCTTAGGGATAGGTTTGATACTGGGAGGTCCTCTTGATGATTCATCGAGTCATCGTGCCATTCCCTACCATACTTGTCACTTTCCACACTGTATCTCCTCATCTCCTTACCTTTTGGGATTTTCGGGTGTACTAACCCAAGAAGGGGTTGTCCCTCATTTCATAAGAAGAAGGGGTTGAAGGCCTAGAGGCTTTTATCTGGAAAAAGATAAAATCCAAATATTAACCTTCTAGATGCTCATCCAGGGATCCTGAGGACAATGAAATGTTTCTCATAAGAAACTAATGGGACCCATAAAAATAATAACAAAATGTCAACCAGGGTGGAGCATGTGTGGGAACTGTTTTTATTGCTTAGGTAGAAGCCCCACACATGTTTTCAACTTGGGGAAGCGTGATGTGACCAGGGTAGAGTCAAGGTGGACACAATTTTTCATGCTTAGGTATAATCCCCACCTTGGATTCAACTTGGAAACATCTTAAAAGAATAAAAGTTAATAAATGGGCTTGGAAAAAGTTTGCATTGAAAACGGAGGTGTAACACACCCTCTACAAAGGCACCCATAAGTGAGACACTGCAACCCTTTGTATGTCATGAACCCCATGCCCAAAATTATTCCCCCCATCCATGACACCTCATCCACATGACTTATAAGAGGTCCCCTTGGGAAACACCCCTAAACTTGAGGTACAATTCACCCAATAGGTCGTTTTGTCCACCCTCCCATACCTAAACTTGGCAAATTGCATAGGGTCTTTGAGCATTGTTTTATTTTGATGAGGTGGTTTGGATGTGGATTCTTAGATGACTCTTTTATTGATTTTTTTTACTCATCATGATGCATTTGACTTGAGATCCTTGGAGAGTGTATCCATCTGTCTTTGCAGGACCTAGTTGGTGGACAGTTTTGGAAGAACAAGCCTAGCTTGGGCTTCCATGGGGCTTGAAACCCACAGTTTGGATGTCAAGGGCCCACACTTTGGATGACGATGAAATTCCTTTGGAGGCCTAGAGGACGCCTTGGAGGATCTTTCCCACCCCCTACATGCCAAACAACTTGCTTGAAAGGGGAAAAATATCACCTTTTGGGGGTTTGAAGTTACCCTAGGGCTAGGGTTTGGTGGTGATTGATGACACTTATCACTTTTAGAAGGAAGGAACCCATGGATTGTGGAGGAGAGGCTTGGATCGAAGACACTTGGCCTTTGGAGGCCTAGCTCACCCATCTCCAACTCAACAACTTGACCTAAAGTGCCAAAAGTTACCCAAAAGGAGGGTGACGTCATGTTTCTAGGGTTTCTTTTGTGTGCAAAGTATGAATTAAATCATATTATTTTTGTAAAGAGGAAAGATACGGGTTTTTGACCCCTTATATTTTGTTTTACCCTAAGTTTTGTGGAAAAACTATGTTTAGATGATTTGTGTAAAAAGAGATCATTTCTATTTCATTTTTCATCACAACTCTCCCATTGTGAGAAATCTCCTAGCTGAAATTTGCACCCTCTTTGTGAAATATGTATCTCTTGTGCTCTTGTTATGGTTTTTTTTGGCTATTGGTAAAATAAGTAGTGCACTGCCTGTCTTGGAGCTATTTTCTTGCATTTTTGGTGGATTATCTTGGTAAAAGAAGGTTTATCTTGTTGTTGCTTGGACTAGGTAAGGAATCTATCTTTTTGTTGTTTCATTGCTTGGTTATAAGTGTGATTTTCTAGAATTTATTGTGGAGTATAAGGGTTTACAAGCCCACCATATCCATCTTTTTTGTCTTGGAATAATTTGTTGCTTAAGGTTTTACTAGGAGAAGTAAAAGGGTTTACACCCTCCTAGTACATCCTAGCTAGCCTTGCTTGCCTTGGGGAGTAAGAGGGTTTACACCCCCAAGGAGATAGCATTGTTGGATCCTTTATTTTTTTGACTCCACTACCCAATAGCTAAAGGCACTAAATCTAATTGCATTGGAGAAATAAAATCTTCCATTGGTTAATGTGAAAACTCATGATTTTGAGATTGTCTAAATTGGAATCAATTCTATACTTTATGTAGCTTGGTTGAGACACTAAGGCGTCTCATTTTTCTAAGTAATTATTATTGTTGTTATAACATTTTATATACAGCCATTAGGGCTGCAGAAACCCTAATACAGATTTTATAATAACTCATAAACCAACCATCTGAAGTTACTAAAAGTTTGCCCCTATCCTCTACTAGTCTCAACACACTTTTTGGGTGGATTGTTGGCAAGTTTTTGTGGTTGATCTCTTTTCTGTAACAACTTGTTTTCTACATTCATAAGGCTGCAGTTATATCTCTGCAATACTAATTTTTTATAGCCTTGTTCATTGCTAAAGTATTTCTCTTTCAATCTTGAGTTAAACTAGTCATTGCTAGCTTGTCTCTTGCAAATCTTAACTAGACTTTTAGCAACTTTATGTGCAGCTCTTATTACTCTTTGTTGCTGATATATATCATTGTTTATCACTGCAATTAGGGACATCAAGATTAACTTGCTTGTCCAACATACTATTAGGCTTGTATCTTTGTTTTCCTTGTGTCTCGGGCATGTACAATCACTCCTTGGCAGGTCTTCTATACAATGACACATCTTCTACCATCTACGAGACTCTTTTCAAGACTTCCTTACCTTCCATCATTGAACTATAGGGGGCCACTTCATCATCTCTTCATTTTCCATCTCATTTCCCTAGGGTCACCAAGATTCCCCCTTTGAGGTGATTGCTTCATATCTAAAGTGACAGTGGGAAGGTGTTCTCTTAGTTGTCACCATATTGTCGTTTGGGTTGGGATTTTCCCAACCTACAACTTGTGTGATAATAAGCTCGAAAGCTATGAGATAGACGATGTCATGTTAGACCTAAGATACAACATGAACATATTGTTGAAGAAATCTTGGGAGTTTATGGGAAAACCAAACTTGGTTTGGTCCCCGATCCAACTCATACTTTCCAACCAATACAAAATATATCCTATTGACAGGTTGGAGAAAGTAGAAGTGAACATTGATGGGATGAAGACTAAGGCATACTTCGAGGTGATTGAGATCATGGATGATTCATATCCCTATCCAACTCTACTTGGCATCGATTGGACATTCAAGAATAGTATAGTTTTGAACATGAAATAGTGGCAGATTTCCTTTGAAATAGATACCTTGCACATTATTGCACTGTTGGATCTAAATGAGGGTGATAACTATAAAGAGCTCGTGAATGAGGATGTGCAGAGTTCCATCATAGAAAACATATACAACATCACATGGCACCGAGAGGATTATGTGAATCCAAAAACTGATGGTGAATTGAGCTGGAGAAGTGTTCACTCCTATGACATAGATTTGGAGGATACTATGGATAGATGGTAGGACAAGTTGTTTGAGGTATCAACCTGAAGGTGCACACAAATCACTAAAACAGTGCACTAGATTGGATCATAGTTTTGTGACCTACCAAGGTTTGATGGGACAAGCCCAGTATAAACACTCCTAACACAGATGGAAGGGTTAGTTCTTGCGACACAAAGAATCCAAACCATGGACATAACAATCAAAGGAACACCTACACGCTAGTGGGCGACACACTATGCAGACTTACAGGAATGGGTGCAAGTGGTGGAGTGTATCTAGGTGAGATTCTATCCATCGACAGATTTTGAAGTGATGAACCGGTATAAGAAAACCAAAGACCCTTTAAAATTCAACTTTTTTCAATGAAATGTGCAAGACGACCAAGACCAGTCCTAGCACGTAGCGGGTCTAGAGAACTCCTAAGCACTCTGCAGCGAAATCTACCTATGCGTGCCATATGCCATTAGAAGACTTGAAACCTTTCGATAAGAAGTGTGTGCTACGAATGAAACCTTTTGAAAGTTGGTATAGTGGCCCACTTGGTAGGGTACACACAATAGAATAACCATGGTAGGGACATATGAACTGAGTTCGACTAAAGGTGTGTCATGGCCCATCAGGTTTGGGTGCGGGTTAAAACCATACCCTCTTTAGGACGATCATGCGTAGTGAACATGCATCGCACACAATTAGATTAGGACTTAGGTAGATTAAATAGAATCAGTGTAATAAGTATGCGGATTAGATAGGTCAACACAATAAAAGCGGGACAAGACATGTCATACCCAAAAACGGATTTAGAAGATTTGACAGACATTAAGGTATACATGCCAAAGTAAAGCATTAAGGACAAGACAATAAGACATGATAGTTTTTTATCAAGATGCAGGTCGATACAATGGAAAAGAGATAGGTAGTTATCCCTAGGACAAGTGATGACAACCTGGGGAAGGGGAATCATTTATGGAAATGATTCCCCACGGTGCATGAAATTTATAGACGTAAATGAAATTATTAATGATGGGTACAGACCCCGAGGGACAACTCAAAAGACGTGTCTCATGGGGGGGGGAATTCACCCAGTGAGTATTTAATGTTCAAACACCACACTCCACTTCATTATTTTTGCAAAGCAAGCCAAAGATACAGATAAGACTCAATTGCAAAGTGCCCAGGCCACTAAGAGCATACAAAGTTCAAAGAATTTGAATACTCAGTACAAGTAGCCATTCCAAGGCACAGTTTCCACAGTTAGTTCAAAACAAATATCCCAGGAAAAAGGTAATAGTCAATGATCCCAGATGCGTTACACATTCAACCAAGACAATGGATTCCAAAAGCAAGCCCTCAACATGAAAAAAAATCTAGGAATTGAAGGACCAACATGTGCTCGAGCGCGAACTACCAACCAATGTAGGTATCATAGGCCTTTGAGTGGGAAAGGTTCCCCAACTTCATTATGCAAATTATAATGTCCGAGATGAATTGCGATTCCCATAGTTTCACTTCAACACCTACGTAGAGATAATTCAAGGGGCACACGAAAAATAGTGAGTGGTCACCCAGGAATGGGCCAATACCCTCAAGCAATCAGGTGTATTGATATTGGAAGATTTCCCACAATTTGGTCGGGGCCCACCTATCAATGTGTGAATCTGATTCTTGCTCATTCAATTGCATGGTGGTTCCTTTGGCTCGAAAAGACTTATCCAATTGACATTGATTTGATGCACTTAATTTCAGGCCTTCCTACCGCATGGGATATATTGGTGGAAGTGATAAAGGATAAAGATGCAACACAAGAGGATATCTATATAAAGTATGGTACACATCGTGGGATCCATAGAAGTGGTGATTGCTAAAATCAACAACCACAGAGTTTGATTTGCTACACAACTACTTTTCGACAAGATACTACGCAAGTGTTGCAAGGATGAGTGTCCAATCGAAGTAACCATTGCTACAAAAAATGTGTTGGGGGCATTTGGATGGATTTGGTGAGATATGTATTGAACAAATTTGTTGAGGATTTCCTGGAGGCACAGGAATTAGGAAATAAATTCCATTATAGTTGGATCTTACTCTTTCTTTCCATGATACTATGGAAGCCACCACTAGGCCACGAGAATGATGTAGCCAACTCGTAATCCTTCTTTGCACCCAAGTTTCTAACACTACAATACAACAAGAACAAGAAAATCCAAGCCACGACTAACAACTCATTCCACAAATGGTACACCCAACTAATTCAAGTGACCACACCAACACTTCAGATACCACAAAGCATCATGGAAAAGTATGAGGATTACCTCCAATTTACATGTACATTTCATAATGTTTTCATTAGCCCAATTGCAAATCCAAAAGTCGAAACCAGAATGCTACCATTCTGTATCACTGAGGAAGACATCAAGAAGGTAGTCGTTGAATGACCAACATAATTGAAGTCTACACCTGATGACGAGTTAGATCAACTAGATACAAGAACCAAAAGGAGATAGGAGATAAAAAGGGTAGAAAAATCCAAACAAAAAGGTAAAGAATGGTTGGGTGAGAAACAACAGGAGGAGACACCCCAAAGTAAGGGAAAATAACCAGTAGGTCAAAGGACACACACAAATGCGGATGAGGAAACTGAGAAGGGAAAAGGGCCTAAATGGAAAAAGACACTAACACCACTAATGTAGACTCCACTGACAAAGAAACCACGAGCAACGAGTAGGTGCACACACGAATTCTACCACCACAGACTGATGCTACAACCATCGAGGAGGAAGTCCCCTCACAGTCTACCAATCACATAGTGGTGCTTGATCAAAGTAATAGTAAAGGTATTGAGAGCAATGCCATAGCAAAGGTATTAGGAAATACTTCCACACCCATCTTGAGCCTCGTCAAGGAGTTTAAGGGCCAGTTGATAATGAAGAAAGAGTCATTGCACAAATTCTACGCACTTGGACAACAATCGACGATTGCTCCAAAAATTGATTCCCCGTATCAAACACAACAGATGACATAAAGCACATCTCACCCCAAATCATCATGCAATAGTACCCAAAGGAGAGTTTCATTTCAACCCATTGACAACCACTACTTCTGACCCATCCAATGTCAAGTTAGAGTTGGTGCAAGTGCCTTCACAAGACCTGCAAACTTATATCGCCCCCATTATGACTGAATTAGGGGATCGACACTCGGTACTCAACCAATATTATGTACAATTGCAACAACAACATGATCAAGAAATTTCCACTCATAGAGAAACCCAAGATACGAATCAACAAGAAATAATGGTCTACAAAGAGATTGAAGCAGCATACCAAGGATCAAATAAATCCACATGGTGGAAGTCATTGCACACACATTGTTGATCAATGCAATAAACAAGATTTATGCACAAGTCACCAACACAACTAAAGATACTCTGGACCTCCCCACACCACAAAAACTTTGAAAAGTAAAGGAGCAAGTCCAATACTTGAAGCAACAAAAATGAGAACTAAAAGAGAAGTTAAAGCACACCCCCCACACAGAGGAAGGGGGTTTACAAAAAAATATATATATAGAAAAGGAGGCACTACAAGAAGCATAGGTGCACATAGTAGACTTCTCAAGGGTAGTCAACTATAGCTTCAAAATTTTGGACAAACCTCCAAGATGCCCTTGAAATAAAAAATAATCGATGCTCAGATACGTGTGACTGAGGCCCAGATGAAGTAGAAGAAGTAGGCACTTCCCTCCTTACCATCAGGAGAGAAACTAGAGGCCATGAAACAAATTGCCAACCAACTTAAGGATATTGCATCTACTCGAATGAAGCTACAAAATATTTCGGAAATCATACTTGATGCAGTAGAAAAGGCTCAGCTACACCACAACAATCTGAAGAATGCACATAAACAAGAAAACCCAATCCTCCAAATTGGAGAGTAGATCAAACTTACCATGCCGAATATCAAACCAGGTGATGTGAACAATTTTTGCAACAAAATAAAGAAATCGACATGCATTTTTGACAAAGTCAATGGAAAGTTCAAACTCTTTATTGCAGACCTTATTTAGACTGTGCCATCGACCACCTATGTCATTCCTTAAACAACGTCATTGGCTTGATGATGATCCAACTAATAGTGTTGGGGGCCTTTTGGCACCTAAGGTTTTGCAGACATTGTGTGTGTGCCAAAAACCAAGCGTTGTGTGTGTGCCCAAAAAGAAACGATGCAAATCCAAGTTTCATTGTATGCGTTAACCAAGGAATTGTTGTGCACACCAACCCAATTTACATCACATGAAAGGACCTGAAGAAATCGTATGTAGGTCGGATCTGAGAATATCTTCAACAATCATTGTAACCTTTTTTGTAACAACCTGACTAGTTATGTTTGAGGTTGAGGATGAGCTAGCAAGTTGTTGTGATTGCCACACTCCGTGGAATATATGGGGTGATGCACACAAATATGTATTGGGTTGGATTTTTTTTCACTAGGAGAGATCGAGTAGTAAGGGTAGATAGAGAGTTATTAAGTTGAAATGGAAGCTAGAGTTCCAGTTTAGTATTGTGCCAATTTTCCCATGTTCATAGATAATGTGTATGAATGAAATAAAATAGATATTAGAAAATGGTGTGTCTCGGTTATGAATACCATTGATGTTTCTTGAGTAGGCTGCAACTTCTGTGTATGAATGTATTGGAATGCTTTGAGCTTAATCAATGAAATCTGAATCATATTTATCTTTGGATGTTGATGAGTTATGGTCTGAATGTATGTCTTTGTTTATATTATGTTGCGCAATAGTATTATGGTAGTTTTGAATGAACGAATGACTAGCTAATGGAGGTTTCTTGTACGTTTTATTCCTTCACAACCTGCACAAGACTAATGGTTTATGTGATTCTCATGGTGTCTCGAGTGAGACCTTCTTCATTCCTTGAATAATGAATATGTCGACGCTTATGGGTTGTTCTGGTAGAACTTATCAAAACCTAGGTCTATGACCCCCCTGCAAACCCAACACATTGTAGTAAACAATCAATCCCTACTTGCCTACCTAGGAATTTGCCAACCAAAGTATGCCCAAGAAAATCCAAAATTTGGTCGACTGCAATGTCCTCTCCCACTACTAATGCGACCTCCCCACCACGATTCTTGATAACCCTGTGTTTCTTCTTCTTGTCGTGCCCTACATCACTAACATATTTCCCTCCTTGTAAATGTTCCAGACTAACCTAAGACCCTACAAAGCTAAAACCCACATCCTCCAGGTATGCAGATAGGAATGACCCTTGAGCTCCAACTTCGCCAGTAAGGTTAGCATCTGGAAACTTCAGAAAAGTGGGAGGACGAAACTGTATCGAGTTATCCTCCAATAGTAAAGCTAGATTTTCCACAAAAGGTACACATGAAGATGTGTAGTCATGAGGGGGTTCCATAGTATTGGCCTGAGATTGCCCTAATCCTAACAAAGATCCCTCTGTAATAAAATCCACCGTGCCATAGATAAGTGAGTTGGAGGAAACCCTACACATCCCTAGCTTGATATTTGGTTAGGTGACCTCATCACTTTTCAATGAGTAGGGCAGTCTCTCTACTAGCAAGGTGACGCTTGGTGGGGAGCAGAATATTTTCTCTTCTAATAGTTCATCCACATAGTAGTCAACGAGATGGAATTATTCATCCATGATACCCTTGAAATTGATCACTAGGAAGCACCAAAAATAAAAATCTAGACGAGTTGTGAAAAACCTAGAAAGATTTTCAAGGGGTCCATCCAAGATATCTCGGTATGGCTCTTTGCTACTGATAGTAGTTGTTGATTAATGTCCATTGTTTTAAATAAAAACCTTTGTCCAATAGAAATGAATGAGTTATTTTTATATACATTGTCTCACAAAGATTGAGAAGAGATATGTTGCCGTGGTCGTTAATTCTTGTTGCATGGTAGGTAAATAAGTTGTGCATGAATCATGTATGTAAACTTGTTATGCAAGTTCATGGAGATCATAGAGGAAAGGATACTGAAGAAAATGATCAAAATATGTTTTCTATTGTGGAGATCGGCTACAACAAAGGATAGACGGGTCTACTGGAGATGAAGAACCATGGTATCCGCATATGCAATAACCACCAAAAATCATCCTACGAGATTTATGAAAATATTGGAGAAAATTCTATAGGTTTATGGTGTTGATGATTGCAGCTATGTGAGACATTCTCCATCTTACAAACCTGTGAGATGTGGATCATTGTAGCTATGTGAGACATTCTCCAGCTTACAAACCTGAGAGAAAGCCCCTGAGAAGGGTGTGTGGTTCTTATCTAAGACAGAGCTGGAACATAGAGATGACCTCCTCCATATAGAGAGTTGAGAAGAACTCTAGATGATTCTCCTGTGTAACACAATGAGAAAGGTGATCTGCAGAGTTGGATGTGCCTGTGGCTGAGCACAAGGTGAACGTGTGAAATCCCAAAGTGTTGGGTGCATCCTCATGAGAACATAAATAAAGTTGATGTATTAGCCTCCTCTGAGAAGAAGAGTTGACGAGAAACTCCATATGACTCTCCTGTGTAATGCAGTGGGAAAGAAGATATGTTGAGTGGACGTGCATGTGGATGAGCACAGGTGAACATGATCCTAGTGGCCGAGCACTAGTGAAGAAGTGGTTCTTGTGTGTAATGCAGTGAGCCATAGATTTGGACATCCCTATGGATGTGCCCCTAGTGGATGAGCACTAGTGGGTGTATCATATCCCTTGCTATATTGTTCAAGAGTCAGACCTGCATGTAACCCTAATTGTAATATAAAGGGTACAGGTCGGCCCCACCTTAATGTGACTGGTAATTAATGTAAAAGACAATTAATTTGGTTAATATTAATTATATTATAAGCTAGTGAGGTCAACCCTGTTGTGCC
>JASDQU010503005.1:28964-57179 GCA_032191745.1 Picea mariana | reverse complement strand
GTTTTACTAGGAGAAGTAAAAGGGTTTACACCCTCCTAGTACATCCTAGCTAGCCTTGCTTGCCTTGGGGAGTAAGAGGGTTTATACCCCCAAGGAGATAGCATTGCTAGATCCTTTATTTTTTTGACTCCACTACCCAATAGCTAAAGGCACTAAATCTAATTGCATTGGAGAAATAAAATCTTGCATTGGTTAATGTGAAAACTCATGATTTTGAGATTGTCTAAATTGGAATCAATTCTATACTTTATGTAGCTTGGTTGAGACACTAAGGCGTCTCATTTTTCTAAGTAATTATTGTTGTTGTTATAACATTTTATCTACATCGATTAGGGCTGCAGAAACCCTAATACGGATTTTATAATAACTCATAAACCAACCATCTGAAGTTACTAAAAGTTTGCCCCTATCCTCTACTAGTCTCAACACACTTTTTGGGTGGATTGTTGGCAAGTTTTTGTGGTTGATCTCTTTGCTGTAACAACTTGTTTTCTACATTCATAAGGCTGCATTTATATCTCTGCAATACTAATTTTTTATAGCCTTGTTCATTGCTAAAGTATTGCTCTTTCAATCTTGAGTTAAACTAGTCATTGCTAGCTTGTCTCTTGCAAATCTTAACTAGACTTTTAGCAATTTTATGTGCAGCTCTTATTACTCTTTGTTTCTGATATATATCATTGTTTATCACTGCAATTAGGGACAGCAAACTTAACTTGCTTGTCCAACATACTATTGGGCTTGTATCTTTGTTTTCCTTGTGTCTCGGGCATGTACAATCACTCCTTGGCAGGTCTTCTATACAATGACACATCTTCTACCATCTACGAGAATCTTTTCAAGACTTTCTTACCTTCCATCATTGACCTATAGGGGGCCACTTCATCATCTCTTCATTTTCCATCTCATTTCCCTAGGGTCACCAAGATTCCCCCTTTGAGGTGATTGCTTCATATCTAAAGTGACGGGAATACCTATCTAAGGTGGCAGTGGGAAGGTGTTCTCTTAGTTGTCACCATATTGTCATTTGGGTTGGGATTTTCCCAACCTACGACTTGTGTGATAATAAGCTCAAAAGATGTGAGATAGACAATGTCATGCTAGACCTAAGATACATCATGAACATATTGTTGAAGAAATCTTGGGAGTTTATGGGTAAACCAAACTTGGTTTGATCCCCGATCCAACTCAAACTTGCCAACCAATACAAAATCTATCCTATTGACAGGTTGGAGAAAGTAGAAGTGAACATTGATGGGATGAAGACTAAGGCATACTTTGAGGTGATTGAGATCATGGATGATTCATATCCCTATCCAACTGTACTTAGCATCGATTGGGCATTCAAGAATAGTGTAGTTTTGAACATAAAATAGTGGTAGATTTCCTTTGAAATAGATACCTTGCACATTATTGCACTGTTGGATCTAAATGAGGGTGATAACTATAAAGAGCTCGTGAATGAGGATGTGCAGAGTTTCGTCATAGAAAACATATACAACATCACATGGCACTGAGAGGATTATGTAAATCCAAAAAATGATGGTGAATTGAGCTGGAGAAGTGTTCACTCCTATGACATAGATTTGGAGGATACTATGGATAGATGGTAGCACAAGTTGTTTGAGGTATCAACCTGAAGGTGCACACAAATCACTAAAATAGTGCACTAGATTGGATCATAGTTCTATGACCTACCAAGGTTTGATGGGACAAGACCAGTAGAAACACTCCTAACACAGATGGAAGGGTTAGTTCTTGCGACCCAAAGAATCCAAACCATGGAAATAACAATCAAAGGAACACCTACACGCTGGTGGGCGACACACTATGCAGACTTATAGGAATGGGTGCAAGTGGTGGAGTGTATCTAGGTGAGATTCTATCCATCGACAGATTTTGAAGTGATGAACCGGTATAAGAAAACTAAAGACCCTTTAAAATTCAAATTTTTTCAATGAAATGTGTAGGACGACCAAGACCAGTCCTAGCACGTAGCGGGTCCAGAGAACTCCTAAGCACTCTGCAGCGAAATCTACCTATGCGTTCCATATGCCATTAGAAGACTTGAAACCTTTCGATAAGAAGTGTGTGCTACGAATGAAACCTTTTGAAAGTTGGTACAGTGGCCCACTTGGTAGGGTACACACAATAGAATAACCATGGTAGGGACATATGAACTGAGTTCGACTAAAGATGTGTCATGGCCCACCAAGTTTGGGTGCGGGTTAAAACCATACCCTCTTTAGGACGAGCATGCATGGCACACAATTAGATTAGGACTTAGGTAGATTAAATAGAATCAGTGTAATAAGTATGCGGATTAGATAGGTCAACACAATAAAAGCGGGACAAGACATGTTGTACCCAAAAATGGATTTAGAAGATTTGACAGACATTAAGGTATACATGCCAAAGTAAATAATTAAGGACTAGACATTAAGACATGATAGTTTTCTATCAAGACACAGGTCGATACAATGGCAAAGAGATAGGTAGTTATCCCTAGGAAAAGTGATGACAACCTGGGGAAGGGGAATCGTTTATGGAAATGATTCCCCATGGTGCATGAAAGTTATAGCCATAAAGGAAATTATTAATGATGGGTACAGACCTCGAGGGACAACTCAAAAGACGTGTCTCATGGGGGGGGAAGTCACCCACTGAGTATTTAATGTTCAAACACCACACTCCACTTCATTATTTTTGCAAAGCAAGCCAAAGATACAGATAAGACTCAATTGCAAAGTGCCCAGGCCACTAAGAGCGTACAAAGCTCAAAGAATTGGAATACTCAGTACAAGTAGCCATTCCAAGGCACAGTTTCCACAGTTAGTTCAAAACAAAGATCCCAGGAAAAAGGTAATAGTCAATGATCCCAGATGCGTTACACATTCAACCAAGACAATGGCTTCCAAAAGCAAGCCCTAAACATGTAAAAAAATCTAGGAATTGAAGGACCAACATGTGCTCGAGCGCGAACTACTAACCAATGTAGGTATCATAGGCCTTTGAGTGGGAAAGGTTCCCCAACTTCGCTATGCAAATTATAATGTCCGAGATGAAGTGCAATTCCCATAGTTTCACTTCAACACCTACAGAGATAATTCAAGGGGCACCTGAAAAATAGTGAGTGGTCACCCAGGAATGGGCCAATACCCTGCAGCAATCAGGTGTATTGATATTGGAATATTTCCCACAATTTGGTCGGGGCCCACCTATCAATGTGTGATGCTGATTCTTGCTCAGTCAATTGCATGGTGGTTCCTTTGGCTCGAAAAGACTTATCTAGTTGACATTGATTTGATGCACTTAATTTTAGGCCTTCCTACCGCATGGGATATATCGGTGGAAGTGATAAAGGATAAAGATGCAACACAAGAGGATATTTATATAAAGTATGGTACACATCGTGGGATCCATAGAAGTGGTGATTGCTAAAATCAACAACCACAAAGTCTAATTTGCTACACAACTACTTTTCGACAAGATACTACGCAAGTGTTGCAAGGATGAGTGTCCAATCGAAGTAACCATTGCTACAAAAAATGTGTTGGGGGCATTTGGATGGA
Source organism: Picea mariana (assembly GCA_032191745.1). NCBI lineage: Eukaryota > Viridiplantae > Streptophyta > Pinopsida > Pinales > Pinaceae > Picea > Picea mariana. The sequence goes on along the minus strand of JASDQU010503005.1, from coordinate 53,607 downwards.
TTTGGTGAGATATGTATTTAACAAATTTGTTGAGGATTTCCTGGAGGCACAAGACTTAGGAAAGAAATTCCATTATAGTTGGATCTTACTCTTTCTTGCCATGATACTATGGATGCCACCACTAGGCCACGAGAATGATGTAGCCAATTCGTAATCCATCCCTGCACCCAAGTTTCTAACACTACAATACAACAAGGACAAGCAAATCCAAGCCGCGACTAACAACTCATTCCACAAATGGTACACCCAACTAATTCAAGTGACCACACCAACACTTCATATACCACAAAGCATCATGGACAAGTATGAGGATTACCTCCAATTTACATGTACATTTCATAATGCTTTCATTAGCCCAATTGCAAATCCAAAATTCGAAACCATAATGCTACCATTCTGTATCACCGAGGAAGACATCAAGAAGGTAGTCGTTGAATGACCAACATAATTGAAGTCTACACCTGATGACGAGTTAGATCAACTAGATACAAGAACCAAAAGGAGATAGGAGATAAAAAGGGTAGAAAAATCCAAACAAAAAGGTAAAGAATGGTTGGGTGAGAAACAACAGGAGGAGACACCCCAAGGTAAGGGAAAATAACTAGTAGGTCAAAGGACGCACACAAATGTAGATGAGGAAGCTGACAAGGGCAAAGGTCCTAAATGGAAAAAGACACTAACACCACCAATGTAGACTCCACTAACAAAGAAACCACGAGCAACGAGTAAGTGCACACATGAACTCTACCACCGCAGACTGATGCTACACCCATCGAGGAGGAAGTCCCCTCGCAGTCTACCAATCACATAGTGGTGCTTGATCAAAGTAATAGTAAATGTATTGAGAGCAATGCCATAGCACGGGTATTAGGAAATACTTCCACACCCATCTTGAGCCTCGTCAAGGAGTTCAAGGGCCAGTTGATAATGAAGAAAGTCATTGCACAAATTCTACGCACTTGGACAACAATCGACGATTGCTCCAAAAATTGATTCCCCATCTCAAACACAACAGATGACATAAAGCACATCTCACCCCAAATCATCATGCAATAGTACCCAAAGGAGAGTTGCATTTCAACCCATTGACAACCACTACTTTTGACCCATCCAATGTCAAGTTAGAGTTGGCGTAGGTGCCTTCACAGGACCTACAAACTTATATCGCCCCCATTATGATTGAATTAGGGGATCGCCACTCGGTACTCAACCAATCTTATGTACAATTGCAACAACAACATGATCAAGAAATTTCCACTCATAGAGAAACCCAAGATATGAATCAACAAGAAATAATGGTCTACAAAGAGATTGAAGCAGCATACCAAGGATCAAATAAATCCACATGGTGGAATTCATTGCACACACATTGTTGATCAATGCAATAAACAAGATTTATGCACAAGTCACCAACACAACTAAAGATAGTCTGGACCTCCCCACACCACAAAAACTTTGAAAAGTAAAGGAGCAAGTCCAATACCTGAAGCAACAAAAATGAGAACTAAAAGAGAAGTTAAAGCGCACGCCCCACACAAAGGAAGGGGGTTTACAAAAAAAAAATCTATAGAAAAGGAGGCACTACAAGAAGCACACGTGCACATAACAGACTTCTCAGGGGTAGTCAACTATAGCTTCAAAATTTTGGACAAACCTCCAAGATTCCCTTGAAATAAAAAATAATTGATGCTCAGATACATGTGACCAAGGCCCAGATGAAGTAGAAGAAGTAGGAATTTCCCTCCTTACCATCAGGAGAGAAACTGGAGGCCATGAAACAAATTTCCAACCAACTTCAGGATATTACATCTACTCGAATGAAGCAACAAAATATTTCGGAAATCATACTTGATGCAGTAGAAAAGGCTCAGCTAACCACAACAAGCTCACGAATGCACATAAACAAGCAAACCCAATCCTCCAAATTGGATAGTATATCAAACTTACCATGTCGACTATCAAACCAGGTGATGTGGACAAATTTTGCAACAAAATAAAGAAATCGACATGCATTTTTGACAAAGTCAATGGAAAGTTCAAACTCTTTATTGCAGACCTTATTCAGACTGTGCCATCGACCACCTATGTCATGCCTTAAACAACATCGTTGTCTTGATGATGATCCAAATGATAGTGTTGGGGGCCTTTTGGCACCTAAGGTTTTGTAGAAGTTGTGTGTGTGCCAAAAAACAAGCGTTGTGTGTGTGCCCAAAAAGAAACAACACAAATCCAAGTTTCATTGTATGCGCTAACCAAGGAATTTTTGTGCACACCAACCCAATTTACATCGCATGAAAGGACCTGAAGAAATCGTATGTAGGTTGGATCTGAGAATATCTTCAACAATTATTGTAACCTTTTTTGTAACAACCTGACTAGTTATGGTTGAGGTTGAGGATGAGCTAGCAAGTTGTTGTGATTGCCACACTCCGTGGAATATATGGGGTGATGCATGCAAATATGTATTGGGTTGGATTTTTTTTCACTAGGAGAGATCGAGTAGTAAGGGTAGATAGAGAGTTATTAAGTTGGGATGGAAGCTAGAGTTCCAGTTTAGTCTTGTCCCAATTTTCCCATGTTCATAGATAATGTGTATGAATGAGATAAAATAGATATTAGAAAATGGTGTGTCTCGGTTATGAGTACCATTGATGTTTCTTGAGTAGGCTACAACTTCTGTGTATGAATGTATTGGAATGCTTTGAGCTTAATCAATGAAATCTGAAGCGTATTTATCTTTGCATGTTGATGAGTTATGGTGTGAATGTATGTATGTGTTTATATTATGTTGCGCAATAGTATTATGGTAGTTTTGAATGAATGAATGACTAGCTAATGGAGGTTTCTTGTACATTTTATTCCTTCACAACCTGCACAAGACTAATGGTTTATGTGATTCTCATGGTGTCTTGGGTGAGACCTTCTTCATTCCTTGAAGAATGAATATGCCGACGCTTATGGGTTGTTTTGGTAGAACTTATCAAACCCTAGGTCTATGACCCCCCTGCAAACCCAACACATTGTAGTAAGCAATCAATCCCTACTTGCCTACCTAGGAATTTTCCAACCAAAGTATGCCCAAGAAAATCCAAAATTTGTTCGACTGCAATGTCCTCTCCCACTACTAATGCAACCTCCCCACCACGATTCTTGATAACTCTGTGTTTCTTCTTCTTGTCGTGCCCCACATCACTAACATCTTTCCCTCCTTGTAAATGTTCCAGACTAGCCTAAGACCCTACAAAGCCAAAACCCACATCCTCCAGGTATGCATATAGGAATGACCCTTGAGCTCCAACTTCGCCAATAAGGTTAGCATCTGGAGACTTCAGACAAGTGGGAGGATGAAACTGTATCGAGTTATCCTCCAACAGTAAAGCTAGATTTGCCACAAAAGGTACACATGAAGATGTGTAGTCATGAGGGGGTTCCATAGTATTGGCCTGAGATTTCCCTAATCCTAACAAAGATCCCTCTGTAATAAAATCCATCGTGCCATAGATAAGTGAGTTGGAGGAAACCCTACACATCCCTAGCTTGATATTTGGTTAGGTGACCTCATCACTTTTCAATGAGTAGGGCAGTCTCTCTACTAGCAAGGTGATGCTTGGTGGGGAGCAGAAGATTTTCTCTTCTAATAGTTCATCCACATAGTAGTCAACGAGATGGAATTATTCATCCATGATACCCTTGAAATTGATCACCGGGAAGCACCGAAAATAAAAATCTAGACGAGTTGTGAAAAACCTAGAAAGATTTTCAAGGGGTCCATCCAAGTTATCTCAGTATGGCTCTTTGCTACTGATAGTAGTTGTTGATTAATGTCCATTTTTTTAAATAAAAACCTTTGTCCAATAGAAATGAATGAGTTATTTTTATATACATTGTCTCACAAAGATTGAGAAGAGATATGTTGTCGTGGTCGTTAATTCTTATTGCATGGTAGGTAAATAAGTTGTGCATGAATCGTGTATGTAAACTTGTTATGCAAGTTCATGGAGATCGTAGAGGAAAGGATACTGAAGAAAATGATCAAAATATGTTCTCTATTGTGGAGATCGACTGCAACAAAGGATAGACGGGTCTACTGGAGATGAAGAACCATGGTATCCGCATATGCAATAACCACCAAAAATCATCCTACGAGATTTATGAAAATATTGGAGAAAATTCTAGAGGTTTATGGTGTTGATGATTGCAGATATGTGAGACATTCTCCATCTTACAAACCTATGAGATGTGGATCATTGCAGCTATGTGAGACATTCTCCAGCTTACAAACCTGAGAGAAAGCCCCTAAGAAGGGTGTGTGGTTCTTATCTGAGACAAAGTTGGAACGTAGAGATGACCTCCTCCATACAGAGAGTTGAGAAGAACTCCAGATGATTCTCATGTGTAACACAGTGAGAAAGGTGATCTGCAGAGTTGGACGTGCATGTGACTGAGCACAAGGTGAACGTGTGAAATCCCAAAGTGTTGGGTGCATCATCATGAGAACAGAAATAAATATGATGTATTAGCCTCCTCTGAGAAGAAGAGTTGACGAGAAACTCCATATGACTCTCCTGTGTAATGCAGTGGGAAAGAAGATATGTTGAGTGGACGTGCATGTGGATGAGCACAGGTGAACGTGATCCTAGTGGCCGAGCACTAGTGAAGAAGTGGTTCTTTTGTGTAATGCAGTGAGCCATAGATTTGGACATCCCTATGGATGTGCCCCTAGTGGATGAGCACTAGTGGGTGTATCCGATCCCTTGCTATATTGTTCAAGAGTTAGACCTGCATGTAACCCTAATTGTAATATAGAGGGTACAGGTCGGCCCCACCTTAATGTGACTGGTAATTAATGTAAAAGACAATTAATTTGGTTAATATTAATTATATTATAATCTAGTGACGTCAACCCTGTTGTGCCAATAGACACTTATGTTGACAGGTTCAGGTTAGTATAAGTAAAGGTAAATTCCTTGTTGAGGAATCATATCTTTCAGGTGAGTTTGGAAATTTCAGCAAGTACACCTTCTTGGGAAAAGTGTGCACCTCTCTTGGGCGCTAGTCTTCTAGGGTTTGAGCACCCTCTTGTGTGATAAGTTTTCTTGGTGTTGAAGGTCTTTCTCTTGAAGAATATAGCAAAGGATTTGGTTGGTTTTTCTTCCCTTGTTGAGAAGGGTTTCCCATGATACTTCTTGTGTTCTTGTGCATGGTGCTTCTTCTTGTGATCTTGGTTGCTGCAACATTAATGGTTATGGTTAAATGCTAAAAAATGGAATGAACTTCATAATTAACCTTGCTCATTGAAAAATCAACATGGTATCAAAGCATAGGTATTGAAAGAACCCATTGCACAAACATCTACCAAGTCTACTCTCACTTTTGCAGAACCGTACGACCCTCCTAGGGTTTCCAAAACAATCCGTATGACCCTCCTTTCTGTGGTATTCTAGCCCTTGATACTTGGACGTTGGGGCTATATTTAGCATAGAAGAATAAGGAATCCTCTAGCGCATCTCCATAATTTCTTAAAATAAAATTCCAAGAATTTTGATTTTTTGTCCCTAGGGTTTATAGGGTGTCGAAATTTTCTGCAGAATCTTAATCTTAGATTTCTGAAGAAACATTTTTTAAATCAACAAGCATCTCTGTGACACTATCAAGTTGATTGTTGGAAGTCTTAAGTCCAACATAATCCAAGGTTACTAATTCAACCTAATCATTAGGTTTCCAAAATCCAGTTGGTGAGAGTTTGAAGAAACCAAACAAATGAAGAACACCGCCTTAGTAGAAGATAGGTTTGATGGAGCAAGCAACTTCAGCTCCTGGAAATCAAGGCTTCAAGTCACCCTTGAAGAATATGACCTCTTGGATGTGGTAACTAAAACCTTACCAGACACAGCTACAGATGTAGATAAGAAGATAAGAAAGGAAGAAGATGTCAAAGTAAGAAAATTAATCATCTACTCAGTAAGAGATCATCTCTTACCTCGTATTGCCAACCAAAAGACAGCTTATGATATGTATGAAGCATTAAAATAAATGTTTGAAAGTGACAACACCCTCAGATCTCTTACCTTGAGGAGCCAGCTTCAAAGTACCAAGATGACGAAAGGTGACACAGTTGCCATGTTCTTTATGAAGATATCAGAGATTAAAGAACAATTAGAGACCATTGGAGAAATCATGTCTAATAGAGAACTTGTCTTAACCACTCTCAACAACCTTCCAAAAATGTGGGAGCCTTTTATTCAAAGTATCAGTAGAAGAGAAGCTCTACCAACCTTTGTTTGCCTATGGACAGATTGTACTCAAGAAGAACTTAGACTTATAAATAGAGGAGTGGAAAAATCCTCAGAAGAAAATTATGCTCTTGCACTTCATACAAAGAAAGGAGGAAAATTCAAAAGAAATTTCAAGCAAACATTTAAAGATGAAAATTCTTCATCAAATCTAGGTTATCAAAGAAGAGATGTTTAAGAAATTCAATGCTTCAGATGTGAGAAATATGGACATTGTAACGTCCCCGACCATCCATGTCGGGCCACGCTACGCCAGAGAACTCTTACTGTTCTCTCTACGGAACATGATGTAACATTTCCCAGCATACAATTGAGCTATGCCACATAAATTTTCTAACTGCATGCAATTAAAACATATGCACACACAGAACTCTTGTGGAAGAATTATATATAAAACATATGCATACAAATACATCTATAAATACACAGATTCACACTGAAATTACCGTAAACATACACATGCAGCATATACAAGAAATACCCATAAATATACAGACAGTCATAACCATGCATAAGATAAACCCATAAAAATGAACACGTAAATAATAATGCAGCATGTAATTTTATCACACAAATGGCACTTATCTTGGTAATAATGTCACCAACTGCGTGCATACCTTCCACGAACCTCCTAGCCTTAGACCACATTGTTCATCACTCTCAACAGTGAGTCACCCCCGAGCTGGGACTAAACTCCACCCAGGTAAAGAGATTCCTAAACAGGCTAAAGGCTCATGGACAACAGGAAAGACTCTGTCACAGGTGCCAACTCAAACTAACAACCTACAGTCCCTCATTCCCCACATGCCTGTCCTACCCAAGAAGTGTGCCCCTTCTTTTCTCAACAGTCCTTCAACTACCCCACTTCCTTTATGGGCTTCAGCAACATGCCGAACAGGAAGACTCAGAGCACTATAGCTGCAGTTTAACACCTTCAGGAAATCAATCCCCAGCAATTCTCTCACCCAGAGAATTGCTCACGGGCCTCACAACCCACCTCTTCAGTCCAGCTCCCAAGCTAACCAGCTACACCAACACCAAAGATGGCTATGGATATGAGTTCAGGTACATTCATAAAGATACAAAGGATTGCTCAATGGGTGTGTGCATGCTCATGGATGATTGACTGAATGACTCCCAGATGGAAGGAGTGATGGCAAGAATGATGGAAAAGATGATTGGAATTAACTAAGTCCCCACAATATGTATGCATGTCCCCAACTTGACACTTGTCATGTTGGGAGCTACTTTGGCCCACTTGTTCCCAACTTTAAAACTTAGGATAAAATAATTATCCATACTTTATGATTTAAGAAATATTAATATAATATTCCTTTTTGGCTTAAGCTCCCTAGCTTAGCCCCTTTTCCTTAACTTTTAGGCCCCTCCCTTTCCCTAACCAGTGGAGTTTAGTCCCCCATCTCTTTTATCATGGTCGGTCTGCACGCAGCGATGTATTTTATATTAATCATGAGACATATTCAAAAATAAGCGCACTGGCCTTTAACATCTTGGCTCTCCGGCCTAATCAAAACATAAGCATCCTAGCTTATAATAATTGGCTCACCAACCTATAAAACATGCCATATACACAAAGGCTCCCTGGCCTCAACATCGCGTGCACTTAAGATGTTGCACACAGTATCCTGGAATGTGCACACTTCCTCATTTTACTGTGCAATACATGCATGCACTATGCCATGAAATATGCATAAAAAATTATATCAAACAACTCACCAGCTTACGTACATTTATATTTTTATTTACAATTAGGTTCAACCTAGGGATATTGCAATCCCCTCCCCTTATTTTATGCATTGTCCTCAGTGCATCATGTACACACATACAACAAAATTTCAAAAATCCTCAAAAAGATGCAGGTATTCTGCCCGCATTGCATCCTCATGCTCCCAAGTAGCATTCTTAGGACAGTACCAGGTCCATTGGACCTTTACAAGCCCTATGGATCGATTCCAGAGCTGTTTGATTTTCCAGTCCAGAATGCGTACCGGATGCACTTGGAAAGCACCTTCTTGTTCCACCTGAATCACATTCCAATCATTAACATGATTAGCATCCGGTATATATTTCTTGAGCAAAGATACATGGAATAAATTATGAACATACATAGATGTAGGCAATGCAATCATATAAGCAATTGGACCAATCCTCTCTAGGATTTCAAATGGCCCACAATAGTGAGCTGCCAACTTTGAAAAATTTCCCAACTTCAGGGAACTTTTGTTGGCCTTCACTGTCAAAAATACATGATCACCCACTTTAAATTTCGTGTGAGTTCTTCCCTTATCATCATAAATTTTCTTCCTGCCTTGGGCAACCTTTAAATTTTGTTTTATTTTTGTCATTTTCTCCTCCATTTCCTTAAGCAAATCTAGCCCAACCACTGCTCTGTCTGTTGGGTTATCCCAACTTACTAGTGTGTTGCACTTTCTGTCATATAGTGCCTCAAATGGGCTCATCTTTAGGGATGTATGGTACCCATTGTTATAAGCAAACTCTACCAAGTGTAGGTAGTCTTCCCATTTTGATGGTCTATCCATCACATACATCATCAACATATCTTCAATCATTTGATTTACTCTCTCTGTTTGTCCATCTGATTCTGTATGATAAGATGTGCTAAAATTCAAATTTGTTCCAAATCCATTAAATAATCCCTTCCAAAATTTTGAGGTAAATTTTGGATCTTTGTCAGACACAATTGTCTTGGGTATGCCATGTAATCTAGCAATTTCTTTCATATAAACATCAACAATGTTTGTTGCCTTGTGAGTGAGCTTAACTGGAACAAAATGGGCAGCTTTAGTAAGCTTATCCACCACTACCATGATAGAATCATGTTGCTTGTTTGTTCTGGGAAGTTTGGTGATGAAATCCATTGTTACAACTTCCCATTTCCACTCAGGAATGGGTAATGGCTATAGCAAACCAGCTGGGTGTCTATGCTCAACCTTTACTTTTTGACATTCCAAATATCTGGCAATAAAATCAACAACCTCTTTCTTCATGCATGGCCAATAATATTGGCTTTTGACAGTTGCAATAGTTTTATGATAACCTGGGTGTCCAACATAAGGTACATTATGCATTTCCCTCAATATCAGATTTTTCAACTCCTAGGAATTTGGTACATAAATTTTTCCCCTGTACATGAGAATTTCATCATTATCTAGCTTGTGTTCCTCAATTTTCTACTGCAAAATACCTTGCTGTAATTTTGTCACTAATTCCTTGTATTGCAAATTTGATTCGGCAGCTTCTGTAATTTTGTATTTCAAATATGATTGGTACATGCTAATGTCTATAGCATGCAATTCATGTACTCTTATGTTGAGTGCATCAGCCACTTTGTTCTCTTTTCCCTTGATATGCTTTATATCAAAGTCATATTCACTTAGAAATTCTAACCATCTGGTTTGCCTAGCATTTAGAGTTGGCTGATCAAATAAATATTTTAGACCATTATGGTCTGTTCTTAGCTCAAACCTTTTCCCCATGAGGTAGTGTCTCCATTTCCTCAAGGCATGCACTATGGCTGCCAACTCCAAATCATGAGTGGCATAATGTCTTTCATGCTCTTTTAACTTCCTTGATTCATAACATATAACAAACCCATTTTGACTGAGGACTCCACCAAGTCCCTCTTTACATGCATCTGTGCATACAATGAAGTCTTTATTTGGGTCTGCAATCCTCAGTATTGGAGCACTTGTTAACAATTGTTTCAAGTGTTGGAAACTCTTTTCACAATCCACTGTCCATTGAAACTTCACACCTTTTCTTTGCAAGGAAGTGATTGGGTGTGCAATCTTTGAAAATCCTTCAATAAATCTCCTATAGTAGCCCACAAGACCCATGAATGATCTCACCTTTGTCACATTCTTTGGCACTGGCCATTCTCTAATGGATTCTATCTTCTCAGGATCCACTGCTATCCCATCCTGTGAAATGATATGCCCCAAATATTGAATTTGTTTCTGATAAAATGAGCACTTGATCAATTTGATATACAACTGATGCTCCCTTAATACTTGCAAAACCATCCTCAAATGATTCTAATGCTCTTCTTCTGACTTAGAATATATAAGAATGTCATCCAAAAATATAATGACAAACTTGTCTAAATATTCTCAGAAAACACCATTCATTAAGCACATGAAAACAGCTGGTGCATTTGACAACCCAAATGGCACCATTGTGAGCTCATAATGACCATACCTTGTCCTGAAGGTAGTCTTGTTGATATCCTCCTCTTTAATCCTTACCTAATGGTATCCTGACTTGAGATCTATCTTTGAAAATATCTTTGCATCCTTCAATTGATCAAAAAGATCATCAATCCTTGGCAGAGGATACTTGTTCTTAACAGTCACTTTATTCAACTGTCTGAAATCAATGCAAAATCTTAATGTTCCATCTTTATTCTTCACAAACAAGATTGGGGCACCCCAATGTGACACACTTGGGCGTATATACCCCTTCTTCAAAATATCTTCAAGTTTCATTTGCAACTCCTTCAGCTCTGGTGTACTCATTCTGTAAGGAGTCTTTGACATTGGAGCTGCTCCCGGCATTAAATTTATAGAGAAATCAATATCTCTCTTTGGGGGTAGTCTTGGTACCTCCTTGAACAGATCTTCAAAATATTCCAGGACTGCATGATCTTCCAAATTTGGCACCTTATCTTTAGGTGTCTCTTCCATATGTGCTGCAAATATTTGACACCCTTTTTTGTAACATTTCTTCAGCTGCAAAGCTGAAATTTCTTTGATGGTTACTGCCCTGGGAATTCCCTACACTTTCCTTTGTGTCCCTTCCTCATCCAAGCAAATAAATGCCTTGTTATGACAGTCTAGGATGGCATGATGCCGGTCCAACCAATCCATCCCAATTAGACAGTTACAGGAACCTAAAAGCAAGATGTTCAAATCTGCCCTGGTGTTCAGTCTATTCATGTCCATAAGACATGACTTAACCATCTCATTAACTTTTCTTTTGGCTCCTATAGCCAGCTTCCACTTCAATCATATGTGGCTGATACTCTGCTTGCTTGTTGTCCAGGGATTCATAGATTCTTGGCACATTTTTTCCCATGTCCTCCACTGTTTCAGCTTGCTGTACATTGTGAACAGTTCTCCCTTTTTCACCTCTGTGAGGACAATCTCTGAATATATGATCTCCTTTACAACCCCAACATTGAATAGGCGGTTGCCTTGGCCTTTGACCCCCTTTTTCAATCGTTCTGGGCTCTCTAGAAGTTTGTTGTCCCTGTGGATTATTTCTGAAGAATGGTGGCTTAGATCCCTTCTTCCTATGATCCACCTTGAATTTATTTTTGTCTTCCCAAGCATTTTGGAAAGTTGGCCTTGATTTTTTCTGATCATAAAGGCATTTATCTTGCCTTATGGTCTCCTCCAATGTCTTGGGATCATAATACTGTATTTTGTCACTGATGAAGGATGGCAATCCACTCAAATACCTCTTAATCTTAACTGTCTCATCCTTGATGAAAGAGACATAGTTTAGAAGTTCTAAAAACCTTCTCTCATAGTCATCTACAATCATACTCCCAAGCTTGAGTTCAAATAACTCTTTCATTTTCTTGTCATAGTATCTCTTATTCAAGTATTTCTTCTCAAAATACTTCTTGAATTCTCTCCAAGTAACACTTTTATCTTTAATGTGTTGCACCTGCACAAGTTGATCCCACCACAAATATGCTTTTCCTTTGAGTTGATAGATGACAATTCTACCTTCTGCATGAGAAGAATAATTATGCAATTGGAAATAATTTCTCATGCCCAACAACCATGTTTCTGCATCTTCATCTTTCTTGTGCTCGCCATCAAATGTAGGAGGTTTGATTTTGTTCATTTCTCCTCGTAGCTCATCCACCCCAGACCTCTTATGATTTCTGACATGGGATGGACTTGAGCTTCTATCTGATCTCTTATTGGAATGCCTCGGGGAGTGATGGTGATGTCTTCTAACACTTTGTTCTTTTCTTTTCTCATCAGAAGGCCTGTGACTTCCTGACTTGCTTGAGCCACTCTCCTTATCCAATTTCTTTTCTATTTTGTTCAATCTCTCTAATAACTTCATGTTGAAGTCATCATGTTTCTCCTTGTCTTTCATAAGCCTTTCATTATCAGATTTATGGCTTTGGACATCCTTCTGTAAAATTTTTATGGTCTCTGTCATATTCATGTTTTCATTCCTTTCATCTTCATGTCCATTGGAGTTTGTTCCTTCAATGCCCAAATGGACATCCATCCTTCTAATCTCATCCTGGTTGTAAGTCCCTTGTGCTTCTTCCATTACTCTGGACTCTATGATGATCTTGATCTGATCTAGTTGTTGTTGACTCTGCAAAATGTGCAACCAACAAACTTTGTCAGGCTAACTGTTTCAATAATTTTTATGAAAAAATATGAACCATTTTGGTTCAATAATATATCAGAACTCTTTCTTCTAATTTCTTGGAAAATTTAATGCCCAGATCAATTTTCTGGGTGGATATTTAGATTCCACTTTCCAAGACCTTTCCAATGCCTTCTCACATGCTCAATTCTGAGTCTGGAGCAGAAAGTTATGGTCATTCGAAATTTTCCCATTAACTTTTTTGTTCATACTTCCACTTGGTGCAACTCTACGCTGTAATTATGCATTTCTGCACCTACTCCATTGGAATTTTCATATGATCTCAATTGGGTTTTTGAATAATCATATTATGGACATTCTGTCCAAGTTTCACCTCATTCTGGGTTCTGGGCTGCTAGTTACAGCGTGATGAAGTTCTAGGCCAATTTGTGTTTTTGGTCCAGAATGTTACAGGTACCTTATTTTCCATATTAAACGCTTTAATCATGCCCAGAAATATAATTGAACTCTATGATTGTATTCTATGGCTGAATATATTTCCATTGACTCCTCCTGCGCCTCAATCTGATTCTGGAGCAAAACGTTATGGCTTTTTGAAATTAATGGGGTCTTAAAATTTACCCTTCAATGTTTGTGTTGTAACTTTCTCATAAAAGATCTATTTGACGAACAGTTTACACCATGAGAAATCTCTCTCCGAGCTATTTTATTTGAGCTATAGAGACAGAGTGTACCTTCGGTACACCTCTCTCTCGTGGTTTTTGGGTTTCTAAAAATGCTCTTAAGGGCCTCAAAAACGCGTTGCAAAAAGATGACGTTCAAATGATATAAAACGTCACAGAAATTCACTGGTTTTCTGCTATTGTTCACCCTTCAAACGACTTCACATGCACAAATTTCAATCTGTGCACCCGTATTCACCATGCACAACAACAACACAAGGTAAATTGTGCTTTGCGCACTTTAAAACAATTGTGCATCACTTCTCTGTTGTGCCAATAACTTGTGCACACAATTTTTATGTTGCGTGTCAATATCCACTGCGCATAGTTTTGGGACCGCGCACTAATATCCACCGTGCGCAGTTCTTGTACCACGCGTTGATATCCATTGCGCACAGTTTTTGTACCACGTGCCAATATCCATCGCACATATTTTTTGTACCACGCACCAATATCCATCACACACAATTTTTTTACCGCACGCTGATATTCCACACGCATTACACTCGATGTGTTGCACCATGCCAAAGTTCAGTACACCCCACCGTGCACCAATACTTTGCACGCACCATTCACTAAATTGTAGTGCGACAACCTATACTCACATTGTGCCTGCATCTACCAAACTCCACTGCACTATGCCAATACTGCGCACACCATGCGCGCCATTATTATGAATGTCCACACCGCGCACACTTCTTATGCATGTGCACACTATGCAATGCCAAATTTAGCGCGCGCACCCGCACACCAACATTTTTTCGCTCGGTGCCAAAATTTGGCGCGTGCACCCAAAAACCACTATTTTTCCTCACGGTACCAAAATTTAGCGCGCACACCAGCATGCCAATATATTTTCGCGTAGTGCCGAATTTTACCTATCACTAGCTTTTCACTGCGCATAATGCATTTTTAGTGCGTCCACCTGTGCACATTCATTTTTATGCGCATCAATTCCTCGTGAATTCCGTTGTAGAAATTGGGGCTTTTGCTTAACTTTTTCCCCAATTTACCATAGACATTCTGCAACCATGAAATTCGTTCAATTTCACCCCGATAACACCCATTTCAACCTCTGCAACAACAAATCGTTGTGGGTTGACATTTCTGGAACAAATTCACCCAAATCAATTCACAAATTGGGAATTTCAATTACGAAATTTGCTCCATCTGTCATGGATTTACAGTAACTTCAAATTCGACCAATTCCGTGTCTGAATTTGCTAGAACAGATATTAAATCAATAATATCTTACCACATGGCCAAATTTCTCAATTTCCCCATGAATTTACCAACCGAAATTGGGGCTTTTCCCAATTTATGTACCGTATTGTAGCTGGACGCTCCGCAACTCAAAATTTGGCCACTTCGAAATAAATCCTCTGTGAAATTTCGCTTCAACTCAACTTGTTCAGCCCATCCAAGCTTAGTGTGGAAAACTGAAGCTCTGATACCAATTCTTAATGTCCCCGACCATCCATGCCGAACCATGCTACGCCAGAGAACTCTTATTGTTCTCTCTACGGAACATACTGTAACATTTCCCAGCATACAACTAAGTTATGCCACATAAATTTTCTAACTACGTGCAATTAAAACATATGCACACACCGAACTCCTGCAGAAGCATTATATATAAAACATATGCATACAAATACATCTATAAATACACAGATTCACACTGAAATTACCATAAACATACACATGCAACATATATAATAAATACCCAAAAATATACAGATAATCATAACCATGCATAAGATAAACCCATAAAACTGAACACATAAATAATAATGCAACATCTAATTTTATCACACAAATGGCACTTATCTTGGTAATAATGTCACCAACTGTGTGCAGACCTTCCATGAACCTCCCAGCCTTAGACCACACTATTCATCACTCTCAACAGTGAGTCACCCCCGAGCTGGGACTAAACTCCACCCGGGTAAAGGGATTCCTAACCAAGCTAAAGGCTCATGGACAACAGGAAAGACTCCGTCACAGGTTCCAACTCAAACTAACAACCTAAAGTACCTCATTCCCCACATGCCTGTCCCACCCAGGAAGTGTGCCCCTTCTCTGTTCAACAGTCCTTCAGCTGCCCCACTTCCTTTCCGGGCTTCAGCAACAGACCGAACAGGAAGTCTCAGAGCACTGTAGCTGCGGCTTATCACCTTCAAGAAATCAATCCTCAACAATTCTCTCACTCAGAGAATTGCTCACGGGCCTCACAACCCGCCTCTTCAATCCATCTCCCAAGCTAACCAGCTACACCAACACGAAAAATGGCTATGGATATGGGTTCAGGGACAGTCATAAAGATACAAAGGATAGCTCAATGGGTGTGTGCATGCTCATGGATGATTGACTGAATGACTCCCAGATGGAAGGAGTGATGGCAAGAATGATGTAAAAGATGATTGGAATGAACTAAGTCCCCACAATATGTATGCATGTCCCCAACTTGACACTTGTCATGTTGGGAGCTACTTTGGCCCACTTTTCCCCAACTTTAGAACTTAGGATAAAATAATTATCCATACTTTATGATTTAAGAAATATTAATATAATATTCCTTTTTGGCTTAAGCTCCCTAGCTTAGCCCATTTTCTGGGAAAACCTGCACTTTCCTTTGTGTCCCTTCCTCATCCAAGCAAATAAATGCCTTGTTATGACAGTCTAGGATGGCATGATGCCGGTCCAACCAATCCATCCCAATTAGACAGTCACAGGAACCTAAAGGCAATATGTTCAAATCTACCCTGGTGTTCAGTCTATTCATGTCCATAAGACATGACTTAACCATCTCATTTAATTTTCTTTTGGCTCCTGTAGCCAGCTTCCACTTCAATCATATGTGGTTGATACTCTGCTTGCTTGTTGTCCAGGGCTTCATAGATTCTTGGCACATTTTTTTCCATGTCCTCCACTGTTTCAGCTTGCTGTACATTGTGAACAGTTCTCCCTTTTTCACCTCTGTGAGGACAATCTCTGAATATATGATCTCCTTTACAACCCCAACATTGAATAGGCGGTTGCCTTGGCCTTTGACCCCCTGTTTCAATCGTTCTGGGCTCTCTAGAAGTTTGTTGTCCCTGTGGATTATTTCTGAAGAATGGTGGCTTAGATCCCTTCTTCCTATGATCCACCTTGAATTTCTTTTTTTCTTCCCAAGCATTGTTGGCCTTGATTTTTGCTGATCATAAAGGCATTTATCTTGCCTTATGGTCTCCTCCAATGTCTTGGGATCATAATACTGTATTTTTTCACTGATGAAGGATGGCAATCCACTCAAATACCTCTTAATCTTAAATGTCTCATCCTTGATGAAAGAGACATACTTTAGAAGTTCTAAAAACCTTCTCTCATATTCATCTACAGTCATACTCCCAAGATTGAGTTCAAATAACTCTTTCATTTTCTTGTCATAGTATCTCTTATTCAAGTATTTCTTCTCAAAATACTTCTTGAATTCTCTCCAAGTAACACTTTTCTCTTTAATGTGTTGCACCTGCACAAGCTAATCCCACCACATGGATGCTTTTCCTTTGAGTTGATAGATGACAATTCTACCTTCTGCATGAGAAGAATAATTATGCAATTGGAAATAATTTCTCATTCCCAACAACCATGTTTCTGCATCTTCATCTTTCTTGTGCTCACCATCAAATGTAGGAGGTTTGATTTTGTTCATTTCTCCTCGTAGCTCATCCACCCCAGACCTCTTATGATTTCTGACATGGGATGGACTTGAGCTTCTATCTGATCTCTTATTGGAATGCCTCGGGGAGTGATGGTGATGTCTTCTAACACTTTGTTCTTTTCTTTTCTCATTAGAAGGCCTGTGACTTCCTGACTTGCTTGAGCCACTCTCCTTATCCAATTTCTTTTCTATTCTGTTCAATCTCTCCAATAACTTCATGTTGAAGTCATCATGTTGCTCCTTGGCTTTCATAAGCCTTTCATTATCAGCTTTATGGCTTTGGACATCCTTCTGTAATTTTTTTATGGTCTCTGTCATATTCATGTTTTCATTCCTTTCATCTTCATGTCCATTGGAGTTTGTTCCTTCAATGCCCAAATGGACATCCATCCTTCTAATCTCATCTTCCTGGCTGTAAGTCCCTTGTGCTTCTTCCATTACTCTGGACTCTATGATGATCTTGATCTGATCTAGTTGTTGTTGACTCTGCAAAATGTGCAACCAACAAACTTTGTCAGGCTAATTGTTTCAATAATTTTTATGAAAAAATATGCACCATTTTGGTTCAATAATATATCAGAACTCTTTTTTCTGATTTCCTGGAAAATTTAATGCCCAGATCAATTTTCTGGGTGAATATTTAGATTCCACTGTCCGATACCTTTCCAATGCCTGTTCACATGCTCAATTCTGAGTTTGGAGCAGACAGTTATGGTCATTCGAAATTTTCCCATTAACTTTTTTGTCCATACTTCCACTTGGCGCAACTCTACGCTGTAATTATGCATTTCTGCACCTACTCCATTGGAATTTTCATATGAGCTAAATTGGGTTTCTGAATAATCATATTATGGACATTCTTTCCAAGTCTCACCTCATTCTGGGTTCTGGGCTGCTAGTTACAGCGTGCTGAAGTTCTAGGCCAATTTGTGTTTTTGGTCCGGAATGTTACAGGTACCTTATTTTCCATATTAAACACTTTAATCATGCCCAGAAATATAATTGAACTCTATGATTGTCTTCTATGGCTCAATATATTTCCATTGACTTCTCTTGCACCTCAATCTGATTCTGGAGCAAAAAGTTATGGTTCTTTGAAGTTAATGGGGTCTTAAAATTTACCCTTCAATGTTTGTGTTGTAACTTTCTCATAAAAGATCCGTTTGACGAACAGTTTACACCATTAGAAAGCTCTCTCCGAGCTATTTTATTTGAGCTATAAAGACAGAGTGTACCTTTGATACACCTCTATCTCGTGGTTTTTGGGTTTCTAAAAATGCTCTTAAGGGCCTCAAAAACGCGTTGCAAAAAGATGACGTTCAAATGATATAAAACATCACAGAAATTCACTGGTTTTTTGCTATTGTTCACCCTTCAAACGACTTCACGTGCACAAATTTCAATCTGTGCACCCGTATTCACCATGCACAACAACAACACAAGGTAAATCGTGCTTTGTGCACTTTAAAACAATTGTGTATCACTTCTCTGTTGCGCCAATAACTTGTGCACACAATTTTTATGTTGCGCGTCAATATCCACCGCGCACAGTTTTGGGACCGCGCACTAATATCCACCGTGCGTAGTTCTTGTACCACGCGTTGATATCCATCACGCATAGTTTTTGTACCACGCGCCAATATCCATCGCACATAGATTTTGTACCACGCGCCAATATCCATCACGCACAATTTTTTTACCGCATGTTGATATTCCACACGCATTACACTCGGTGTGTTGCACCATGCCAAAGTTTAGTACGCCCCACCGCGCACCAATACTTTGCACGCACCATTCACTAAATTGTAGTGCGGCAACCTATGCTCACATTGCGCGTGCAGCTACCAAACTCCACTACACTATGCCAATACTGCGCACACCACGCGCGCCATTATTATGAATGTCCACACCGCACACACTTCTTATGCCTGTGCACACTATGTAATGCCAAATTTAGCGCGCGCACCCGCACACCAACATTTTTTCGCACGGTGCCAAAATTTGGCGCGTGCACCCGAAAACCACTATTTTTCCACGCAGTACCAAAATTTAGCACGCACACCAGCATGCCAATATCTTGTCGCGTAGTGCCGAATTTTACCTATCACTAGCTTTTCATTGCGCATCATGCATTTTTAGTGCGTCCACCTGTTCACATTCATTTTTATGCACATCAATTCCTCGTGAATTCCGTTGTAGAAATTGGGGCTTTTGCTTAACTTTTTCCCCAATTTACCATAGACATTCTACAACCACGAAATTCGTTCAATTTCACCCCGATAACACCCATTTCAACCTCTGCAACAACAAATCGTTGTGGGTTGACATTTCTGGAACGAATTCACCCAAATCAATTCACGAATTGGGAATTTCAATTACGAAATTTGCTCCATCTATCATGGATTTACTGTAACTTCAAATTCGACCAATTCTGTATCTGAATTTGCTAGAACAGATATTAAATCAATAATATCTTACCACATGGCCAAATTTCTCAATTTCCCCATGAATTTACCAACCAAAATTGGGGCTTTTTCCCAATTTATGTACCGTATTGTAGTTGGACACTCCGCAACTCGAAATTTGGCCACTTCGAAATAAATCCTCTGTGAAATTTCGCTTCAACTCAACTTGTTCGGCCCATCCAGGCTCAGTGTTGAAAACTGAAGCTCTGATACCAATTTGTAACGTCCCCGACCATCCATGCCGAACCACGCTACACCAGAGAACTCTTATTGTTCTCTCTACGGAACATACTATAACATTTCCCAGCATACAATTGAGCTATGCCACATAAATTTTCTAACTGCGTGCAATTAAAACATATGCACACACAGAACTCTTGCGGAAGCATTATATATAAAACGTATGCATACAAATACATCTATAAATACACAGATTCACACTGAAATTACCACAAACATACACATGCAACATATATAATAATTACCCAAAAATATTCAAATAATCATAACCATGCATAAGATAAACCCATAAAACTGAACACATAAATAATAATGCAACATGTAAATTTATCACACAAATGGCACTTATCTTGGTAATAATGTAACCAACTGTGTGCAGACCTTCCACGAACCTCCCAGCCTTAGACCACACTGTTCATCACTCTCAACAGTGAGTCACCCCCGAGTTGGGACTAAACTCCACCCTGGTAAAGGGATTCCTAACCAGGCTAAAGTCTCATGGACAACAGGAAAGACTCCGTCACAGGTGCCAACTCAAACTAACAACCTACAGTACCTCATTCCCCACATGCCTGTCCCACCCAGGAAGTGTGCCCCTTCTCTGTTCAACAGTCCTTCGGCTGCCCCACTTCCTTTCCGAAATTCAGCAACAGGCCGGACAGGAAGTCTCAGAGCACTGTAGCTGCAGCTTATCACCTTCAAGAAATCAATCCCCAACAATTCTCTCACTCAGAGAATTTCTCACGGGCCTCACAACCCGCCTCTTCAATCCAGCTCCCAAGCTAACCAGCTACACCAACACCAAAAATGGCTATGGATACGGGTTCAGGGACAGTCATAAAGATACAAAGGATAGCTCAATGGGTGTGTGCATGCTCATGGATGATTGACTGAATGACTCCTGGATGGAAGGAGTGATGGCAAGAATGATGGAAAAGATGATTGGAATGAACTAAGTCCCCACAATATGTATGCATGTCCCCAACTTGACACTTGTCATGTTGGGAGCTACTTTGGGCCACTTGTCCCCAACTTGACACTTGTCATGTTGGGAGCTACTTTGGCCCACTTGTCCCCAACTTTAGAACTTAGGATAAAATAATTATCCATACTTTATGATTTAAGAAATATTAATATAATATTCCTTTTTGGCTTAAGCTCCCTAGCTTAGCCCATTTTCCTTAACCTGTAGGCCCCTCCCTTTCCCAAACTAGTGGAGTTTAGTCCCTCATCTCTTTTATCGTGGTCGTTCTGCATGCAATGATGCATTTTATATTAATCATGAGACATATACAAAAATAGGTGCACTGGCCTTTAACATCTAGGCTCTCTGGCCTAATCAAAACATAAGCATCCTAGCTTATAATAGCTGGCTCACCAGCTTATAAAACATGTCATATACACAAAGGCTCTCTGGCCTCAACATCGCGTGCACTTAAGATGTTGCACGCGGTATCCTAGAATGTGCACACTTTCTCATTTTACTGCGCAGTACATGCACGCACTATGCCATGAAATGTGCATACAAAATTATATCAAAGAGTTCACCAGCTTACGTACATTTGTATTTTTATTTACAATTGGGTTCAGCCTAGGGATATTATAGACACTATGCAAAAAACTGTCCAACCAGGAAGAAGGGAAGACAATATGCTTCTACCACTGACATTGATCAAGATCCACCTCAAAATAATGAAGAAAAGAGAGAGGAGAAGTACTTCCTCTAAAAACTAAAGCATGACTACAAACCAGGTAAATCAATTGATTTCTAATTTTATAGTTGAATGCATTTTGAATAAATGAAGAATATTATCCCTAGGATGGGAGCCCTCAAAGACTTGGACCATTATCCCTGGTATGGGATTCCAAACCATATTTAATTGATCATTATGCGAGACAAGCATAGATGTTGTCCTTAAAGAAGAGATACCCATTCAACAAACCTAGAGAATCTTAGATGGAGATTAATAGTGAGACATTACCTTCTTCCCCTTCAGCAGTTCAGAGGGAGACACAGATTATTCCAACTAATCCAATTGCTCCAATTGATATAACCAGAGATATTACAATGGGGCATAAAAGGCATGCCCGGGATCTACAAAACTCTGCTAGAAGACAGAGAGACACACAAGTCACTCAAGGGACACCTTGAGAAAGAAAAAGAGTTTTGAAAACTATCCTTCAGTCATGAGCCATTTCATTGAAGAAACAAAAGGATAAATAAATATGGCAAGATGCCATAACAAAAGAATACCAATATATCTTAAAAAATGATGTATAAGATATTATTCGAAAACCAGAAGGGAAGTCTATGAAAACTTCCAAGTAGAGACAACGTGCAGTTGACAGCAAGTGTCAAGAAATATAAAACTAGAGGACTCTCACAAACAGAGGGAGTTGTCCATAATGAGACACTTGATTCAATGAGACCATTACATTGCCATCTGTACTACCATCCATGAGCTGGAAACAATATCAGATGAATGGATTCTTGATGAGTTTAAATCTCAACCAAAAAAAAAAAAAAGGTGTTGCTGATCCAAAACCCATATTATTACAATGTTGGTGATGAGAGCCTGATTTTGATGACTTATTCAAAAATCCTTGTCGTTGGATACAAGTAATCCTTGGCTTCTGAATTCGAGATGAAGAATCTGAGTATGATGCACTACTTCTTGGGACAAGAAGTATGACAGAAGACCAATGAGATTTTCCCGAGTCAAGGAAAACATACATTGAAATTATTAAAGAAGTTCAGTATGACAGAATGCAAAATCCACCGTGATAGATTTAAAGAAAAAAAGANTGATGTATTTGGTTAACACCAGACCTAATTCATGCTATGTAGTGAATGTACTCAGTCAATCCATGAGTCAGCCGAGACAGACTCATTGGATCGTAGTAAAGCATGTATTGAGATATATATATACGAGGCACAGTTGAATATGGCCCGAGATATGCCTTCAGTGTGAACTTGAGTTTGCAGGATATGTCGATACAGATTGAGCAGAGAGTACAGTGGATCGGAAGAGCACATTCGATCGTTGTCTTACCGTAAAGTTTGCCATGATTTCCTGATACAACAGGAAACAAAACTCTGTGGCCTTGAGTACCACAGAAGCAGAGTATATAGCATCGAGTGTGCGAAGCCATATGGCTTCACAAGCTTCTGACAGATTTACTTGACCATGAGATGGATCCTATGATGATAACCAAGAGTCGTGTGTAAAGCTTCTTGAGAACCCAGTGTTTCCTGATGGATCGAAACGTGATGAAATGAAATATCCCTATATCAGAGATATGATACAAAGGAAAATCATACACATGCAGTACCTTCCTACGCATGAGCAGATTGTAGACATATTCACCAAAATAACTCGGTGAAGAATGCCTCCCTAGTTGAGAGGTAGTGTTGATGACTCCATCCAAGACAAAGTTCAAAGTACATTGATGTGAGACTTGGCATGATGAAGAATGCCTCCCTAGCTGATATGGAGTGTTGATGATTGTAGCTATGTGAGACATTCTCCAGCTTACAAATCTGTGAGATGTGGATCCTTGCAGCTATGTGAGACATTCTCCAGCTTACAAACCTGAGAGAAATCCCCTGAGAAGGGTGTGTGGTTGCTATCTAAGATAGAGCTGGAACGTAGAGATGACCTCCTCCATACAGAGAGTTGAGAATAACTCCAGATGATTCTCCTGTGTAACACAGCGAGAAAGGTGATCTGCAGAGTTGGGCGTGACTGTGGCTGAGCACAAGGTGAACGTGTGAAATTCCAAAGTGTTGGGTGCATCATCATGAGAACAGAAATAAAGATGATGTATTAGTCTCCTCTGAGTAGAAGATTTGACGAGAAACTCCAGATGACTCTCCTGTGTAATGCAGGGGGAAAGAAGATCTGTTGAGTGGACCCGCCTGTGGATGAGCACAGGTGAACGTGATCCTAGTGGCCGAGCACTAGTGAAGAAGTGGTTCTTTTGTGTAATGCAGTGAGCCAGAGATTTGGACATCCCTATGAATGTGCCCCTAGTGGATGAGCACTAGTGGGTG
This sequence comes from Picea mariana, assembly GCA_032191745.1. Taxonomy (NCBI): domain Eukaryota; kingdom Viridiplantae; phylum Streptophyta; class Pinopsida; order Pinales; family Pinaceae; genus Picea; species Picea mariana. The sequence goes on along the minus strand of JASDQU010503005.1, from coordinate 29,725 downwards.
TATCTGATCCCTTGCTATATTGTTCAAGAGTCAGACCTGCATGTAACCCTAATTGTAATATAAAGGGTACAAGTCGGCCCCACCTTAATGTGACTGGTAATTAATGTAAAAGACAATTAATTTGGTTAATATTAATTATATTATAATCTAGTGACGTCAACCCTGTTGTGCCAATAGACACTTCTATTTACATGTTCAGGTTAGTATAAGTAAAGGTAAATTCCCCATTGAGGAATCATATCTTTAAGGTGAGTTTGGAAATTTCAGCAAGTACACATTCTTGGGAAAAGTGTGCACCTCTCTTGGGTGCTAGTCTTCTAGGGTTTGAGCACCCTCTTGTGTGCTAGGTTTTCTTGGTGGTGAAGGTATTTCTCTTGAAGAATATAGAAAAATATTTGGCAGGGTTTTCTTCCCTTGTTGAGAAGGGTTTCCCAGAATACTTCTTGTGTTCTTGTGCTTGGTGCTTCTTCTTGTGATCTTGGTTGCTGCAACATTAATGGTTATGGTTAAATGCTAAAAAATGGAATAAACTTCATACTTAACCTTGCTCATTGAAAAATCAACATATGACCGAGGAATTAAGGTTTTTGCAGATCATCTTACACATGAGGTAGGGTTCCCACATATCATTGCATATAAGATTTAGGGTTCCCTCCCACTTATACACAAATTATTTTTATTTTGTAAATATTTAAATAGTGAGAGAATAATTTTGGTAAGATTCAATTTTGAAACTCGTAAATAATTATTTGATTAAAATT
>JASDQU010503005.1:11371-28864 GCA_032191745.1 Picea mariana | reverse complement strand
GCTAGGAGTTGGCCTAGACGGAGGAGTTGAGGATTAGGTGACAGCACCTTAACTCTCACTTGCCCCCAAGGACACACCGAGTGGATTGAAGATTTCTTCCACGTCTCCCAAAGGTGTGTATAAGGCGGCAACAGGGTGCATTGTGTTCATTGAATATGAACACCAACACAGACCTTCTCTGTCACAGTGTGCCCATGTAAAAGAGCATTGAATGAAGAAGGTGCATTGACTGCAATGAATATGGACACTAGCACAGATCATCTAAACTCGGGTCTCATATGCACAGGAGGTTGCAAAGCTTCAGGATGCATATCTCAAGTTCAAACTTCACAAAAGTGGCCAATTTATCAAATATTGGAATTTTAGATATATTTTAGATATGCAACCTCAAGCTTCACAACCTCGAAGTGCATATCAAACCCAGGCTTAGATGGATCTGTGGTAATAGATATAGGGGTCTAAGTTTAGGTTACTTGTCCTAGACTCCAATGTTGATTAGAATCTGTAGTTCTCACATTCCAGTTATGTTGGAGTTGTGTATCGTCTATCTATTAATGATGCCTTCTTAGTGTGTGTTCCTTTTTATTTCTGAATATTTTTTAACAGATTCCCTGTTGAAGTATATGCAACAGAACTGACCAACCGTTTTCTTTTTGTGATTTAAATCACATCAACTTTCACTTGAAGAATGTATTCCATAGTTTTCTACAAATAGAAAGATAACGACTGAATCTCTGAAGGAAGGATGATTGGTACACACCTAGATGGCTTGATCATACCACTGACATCTTTCAATATGGTAATGTTGGCTTTCTTTGATGGAGAAAGATGCACCATATCCAATATACCCTGCAATAAAAATCAAATTAGAACAGCAATACACCGTATGAGAACTCAGATCAAATCAATGGAGGAATGCAAACTATTATAATACTCAGCATGCCAATTTATTTGTAAACTCTATATTCATTAGAAAATTAGAAATACAGGGGACTGAAGAATAACATATGCTAACATACCATTAGTGCTTTTTAATGGTAAATATGTAATACAAATGAACTAAATCATCAGTCACCTCCAAAATATTTCTTGTAACATTCCAAAGTGTTGGGAGAGCTCTGCCACCTATGTGGCATTGTGCATCCACGTTCAAGTTCTGGCATCTCACTTCCACAGTTGGCAACTCTATGCCCACCCTATATATATCATGCAACATCAACACTAATGCAAAAACATGAATGAATAAATTCTGATATTATAAAAAATGATATTGATTTTACAGACCCAATTTCGGCATCTAAAAATCAAGAATTTCATGAAGGGATTATGAGCTCATACAAAAATGATATTGATTTTACCGACCCAAATTCAGAGTCTAGAAATCAAGAATTATGCTTCTGTAATGGCATATGATCTGTTATTTCATCTATTTCCTTCAAATTCATGCAGTCACTGAGATGAATATTGGCTAAGTTACCTGTCCATTCTATTCTTGAGCTCCCTGAGAAACTTTTCATTGTCCTTCTCTGTGTCCCTGATCAGCTTCTCAATCAGCAGATGCCTCTCCAGAGGCTCTAGGTGACCCACATCCACAACATGCCTGTTTATCACATTACCAGCTTCATCATATTCCTTGAGTATTGATGCTCTCTTTCTCTCAAAACTCGGAAGCTTTTCTATGGCTGCCCAGTGCAGAAGCTCTTCATCATCTTCTCTATCTTCTACTCCAACTTGATATGATGAGCCACCAAAGATACCGCTGATATTCCTTCTGCTGCTTCCAAAGCTCAGGCTCTTATTTGTCATCAGCTTCATGCTCCTCCCCACTTCAGCTATTTCTTCTCTGAGGGATTCTAGTTCATCATTTACAGACATTATTTCAGCCATTATTATAGCTTTGGGTAGCACTCTATATACCTCTGATGTATATAGGCCCACAGTGAGTATATACACACTTTCTACAAGCTTCTTACATTCCTATAATCTTCACGCTAGAACACCCATTACAATTCCATGGATTGACTCTTTGCACTAACCTGTTATGTTGTTTGAAATGCAGACAAAGTATGTTATCTGAAATGATATGACTGCACTGTTTTGATAGTCTACTTGGACTCGTCAATGAATTGGCCAGCAAACCCACAATCCAGTATGAGTTAGAAAATCTGTCTTTAAAGGTTATTCTATAACACTAATCTATAGTTTGAATAATTAAGCAAATTTTTAAAAATTATGCAAAACTTGGGCCTCAAGATTGCCCATCAATTTTTCCATAACAAAGTCTACCAATTCACAATTTTTTAAGTATATATATATATACGTATAGTCTACCAATTCACAATTTTTTAAGTATATATATATATATATATATACAGTCTACCAATTCACAAGATTGCCCATCAATTTTTCCATAACAAAGTCTACAAATTCACAATTTTTATATATATATATATATATATATATCAATCATATATATATGATTGATTGACGTGGAAATCTCGGAGAAGATGCTGTTGGAAAGTTTTCTGGATTAACCTGAAACTTGCCAAATTAACATTAGAGATTCAATGATTCGCTCTGGATTCTTTGGTCCACGTCTCAGATTTCAAGTAAAAATCTTTTCTAAATTATAGTGAAAATTAATAAAAGTTCTAGCTAAAAGCGGTAAAGCTGGTTTTTTAAAATAAAGATTTGGGTTTTAAGACTTTAGTTTAATTTAAAATTAAATATTAATAAACATAAAATAAATGAATTTGGATTAGAAAATATTAAATGTAAATTTTAAAATAATGAGAGTTTTAAACTATGTTGTAGGAGTTTTTGGAACCGGGAATCTTCAAATTTAGAGAAAATTTGAAGTTGGGAGTGGTAATAATATATATTAAAAAAATACAAAAAATATTTTAAATTATAATGATATTTTAAGTTAGGGTGTATAGAGATAATGATATATTTTAAATATTATTTCAATAAAATTGAAGGTAAATTCAAAACAAAGTTAATCCAGATAAAGTTTACAATAGCCAAATTACTAATTTAATTTGTACTAATAATTATATGAATATATTTAATACAATATTAAAACTTTAATATCCATAAAGATTCTATTAGAAAATCCCTGGATGCAGGTGACCACACGGTGGCCTCCACCTCCTCTCCTGACACACGTCGCGATGATCGGACGTGTGCCACCTCGCCCCCCCTGAGACGAGCCTCATTCACTTCACCCATGACCCCTGCCCCTCACCCATGCTCTATACTCACTTGCAGCTCCCATGCTCCAACAGTCCGACGACCATAATGGCGTCGAACGTGACCCCCCTCCATCCTCGCGCTCTTCCCTCAGTCACCAGTGTTCACTCCCCTCATTCTCACCTTGCCTCCCTTGCAAACGAGCTCTCGACGCTTCTTAGACAATGTCCCTCTGCTCTCAGCGCAAGGTGGTGGCTTTCCTCTGCACCCAGTTTTCCCAATTGCTCGTCTATGCCTCCTCGTCGACGCGCTACCCCCACCCCGGGGCGAAGTGGTCGCGACAGGCGTACCACCACTGCTCCTCACCTGCCCTTCCTGGCTGACCATGATGGATTTGATCGCTCTGTTCCGGGCTCCTTGTGACAATTGCTTGACGATTGGGAAGAAAAGATCTATGGCTCGCTCCCAGCATCTCGTTGCACCTCCAAGCATCGACACAACTATTGGGTGGTCAAAAATCTCCTCGCCTACGCGCTCCTCAGCTTCCTTAGTGTCTTCGTTCATAGTAGCTCACCTCACTCACCCCACTCCCCCACAGCTCGGCCTCCCCCCTCTGCTTCGGCCTCCCCCAACACTTGTCCTCCTCACTCTACGACCCATCCCACCTCCCCAACGCCTCTAGAGACACCCAACATTAGTGCTAAGGCGACTCCTCCAGGCATGAGTGGCACATTGACGACTCCAGGCACGAACAACTCGACAAAACTAATGGATCCAGGCACAAAAAGCACGTTGACTACCCTAGGCATGCACATCTCGTTGAAGATTCCCAACATCAAAACAACAGGCCTTCCGGTCAAGCACCTGTCCTCAAACAACTCCAGCTCAGCCAACGACAATGACAGTGACTTAGGTGGTTGTCCAGTCATCGAAGAAACTCCTATGGACGACCCCCATTCTTGATGTTAAGCCTCTACACCTCTTTTCAAGGTTTTCTCGGGTTTTTTTAGCTTTTAGCAAGCTTCACTGGTTTTCGGCAAAAGAAACACGAACCACTAAAACTCAATTTTTTTAGGGTATGTCTGGTTTCCCATTAAGGAAAGGCAAAATTTCAGCCTGGTTTCCCACTAAGGACAGACCCATTTTTGTCTACTCTCAGGGACAATCTCTGTGTTTTTTTACTGTATTTTACTGTATTTTAATAGAACAGACACCGAACTTAAAAATGGATAGGGTATTGATTTATTAGACTTTCATATTTAGTTTGGGCTTGAAGAAAAACATACATGCATTAAAAGTTTTTCATATCCACAACTAGAAAGTGAGTATTATTAAGTTTTTTTGCTTAAATAATATTTAGTGTAGTTTAGTCTATTCTTGTTCTAATATGAATAAGCTAAATAGTAATACTCTTGTAATATGAAAATACAATAAAAATCAATGATATGGTTGGTTGATAACAACAAAGACTAGAGCAAATGCTTGTCATGGATAGGGTATTGATTTATTAGACTTTCATATTTAGTTTTGGCTTGAAGAAAAACATGCATGCATTAAAAGTTTTTCATATCCACAACTGGAAAGTGAATATTATTAAGTTTTTTTGCTTAAATCATTTTTAAAATGATATTTAGTGTAGTTTAGTCTTTGTTTTATCGTGATATTTTAAATAAATATAATGAAAATATTTGTAATATATTATGTGTTTATAATAATGGAATAAAATTATTTACATTTTTAATATAATTTTAATTTAAAGCTCTCTATTTTGGAAACTCTTTCCCAAGTTTCTATTTTCTTGATGGTGAAGCTTCCAAAGTGATATTTTAAATAAATATAATGAAAATATTTGTAATATATTATGTGTTTGTAATAATGAAATAAAAATATTTACATTTTTAATACAATTTTGATTTAAATCTCTCTATTTCGGAAACTCTTTCCCAAGCTCCTGTTTTCTTGATGTTGAAGTTTCCAAAAAACTCTCAAGTTCTCAAAACAATTCCCAACCAATTAAAGACATTTAGTACCAATTCCCAAACTCCTCCCAAAACATCCAAAACAAAGTTTGAGAAATGCTAGAAATGCAGGGAGTGATTCCCATGCAACTATGATTTTAAATAATCAAATTTATATAAATATATTTAAAATTTTGTGAAATATATTTTTCAAAATTATTTTTATAAAATATTCATTATTTAAATTATTTACCAATAAAAAAATTTATTTATTTTTAATTAAAACTAATATTCATTAACTCATAAAATTGAAATTAACCAAATAAATTATATAATATCCCTATAATGTTTCAATTTCTAATCAATTCATTAATCGGAAAAAAATGTACACTATTTATTTTTTACACATTTAATATACCCACATTTCATTTCATATTATATTAAATAGTTAACAAAGTTTCAATGAATAATAATAAAACATGTGTTAAATGATTTTATTATATTAAAAATATATTTTATAAACAATGAAATTATATTGTTAAAATAAGAATTAATTCTTATAAGTTATTTAGTGAAATTTATTTTTTACATATTTAATATACAAGGATTTTTCACATTTCATATTATATTAAATAATTAATAAAGTTTCAATCAATAATAATAAAACATTTATTAAATGATTTCACTACATTTTATTTTATATTAAAAATATCTTTTATAAACAATGAAATTAATATTGTTAAAATAAAAATTAATTCTCATAAGTTAATGAAATTGAACAAAAAATAATTCTCAAAACACCATGGCAAAGATTCCCTACATTCCATATTATATTAAATAATTAATAAAGTTTCAATCAATAATAATAAAACATTTATTAAATGATTTCACTACATTTCATTTAATATTAAAAATATATTTTATAAACAATGAAATTAATATTGTTAAAATAAGAATTAATTCTCATAAGTTAGTGAAATTGGGAAGGGACAATTCTCAAAACACCATGGCATAAAAAAAAATGTCATCTTTGTGACATCAAGAAGGTTGAAGATGAAATGCATCTTCTCCTAGTGTGCCCTTAATATATCCAAATTAGATTTCAATTTCAAAATATTTGTCACAATACCATATTTGAGATGTTTCTCTTAATTTTTTTAGAGTATTGAAATAACATTTTAAACAAATCCAAGTAATCTCTTACCTTTTTTTTAAGATCTCATAGACCAATTTTGATCTCAATAGATGTCAATCATCATCATCATATCAAATAATTAATAATTTCAATTTCCAATCAATTTATTGATTAGAAAAACATATTTTCTATTTACTTTTGTTGTAGTCTTAAGAATTGTTCTTTTCTAACAAAAARAGAAACCTATATTTTTTTATCCAAAATCTTGCAAGAATCATTTTGAATTGACAAATAGGGGAATGAAATCGCCCTTTTARTCCTAGAGTAAAACCTAAACTTGTTTTTCATAATGGTCAAAATTGTTTTTCATAATGATCCAAGACCCTAACAGAAAAAGAAAAAACTTTGCCCCTTACAAATGTTGAGTCAATTTACATTGCAAAATATCAATCAATTATAATTGACCCACTACTAATTAACAAAAGAATTAAAATAAAACTTACCACTTTAAAAAAAAAAAAATCTAATCTTTTATCAAATAATTACTATAAATTTAATATTTAATATTTTAAATCTATATATATATAATAATTAAAATTTTCATAATCGTTTGAATGCTACGTGATATTGATATTTAAGCATCTATCATTCAATTGAATTTAATACTAACAATGAAATGATTTAATAATTTAAATTAATAAAATCCAATAAATTAATTGACATTAATTTATGATTCTTTAGAATATGAAGGGTTTCCCACTATAAAATCAATACGGAGTACATGGGCTGCCGGATATACTCAGCTTCAATGTTGACCAAATTGAATTGAATTTTATAGTTGCTTTCATTCAAGCCCTTTTCTGGGAACTCAAAGGAGAGTTTTGATATAGGAGTTTGTTGGTTAGATAATAAATTAATTTATTGGGTGTATTTAATTTACATTATTTTTAATGTGGGAGAATCAAATCATAATGTAAATGTTTCATAATATAATAATAATGATAATAATAATTTATTTTTAAGGTCACGGTCAAGCCAGCACATCAAATTGGTGTATGAGATCTCTTTGTTATGGGATAAGGGACTCCCTTCCGCCCAGGGATTTGACTGGTAAAGTCTACAAAGGTATACATACCCTACCCCTCTCTGGATTTGAACCTATAACCTCTTAAGAGGAAACACATGTTTTTAACCATTAGACCCACTCAGACTGTATTTAGTGTTAATTTACTACTATGTATTAATTTGTCAATATAAAATATAATATAATATATAAAGTGTAGATTAAGATGAAGCATTTATAAATTGTCTTGACCCATAAATTGTCTTGATCCATTTGGCAATGGGTTCATATGACTCTTGTGGTACAATTGGCCCACCAAAATTTTGCAAGTTCCCATTACAATAGGTCTCACCACTAAACTGGTCAAGAAAAAATAAACTGAAAAATAATAGAAATATTAAATTTTAGATATTTTATAAATTTATATAAGAACAAATTGAAAAAAATAGAAATGAATAACAAAATTAAATTTATTAAGTATTTTTTTTTATTCGGTGGATGGTACCTAGAGTAAATTGGATTATTTAGGACTTAAATTAGGTTAATAGTGAACAATTGGCTGCTCACAAAGAGAGTAAGCATATCATAAAGTAGCATTTCTTTTATTTCATGGTATTTAGGGTAAATTGGTTTCTTTAGTTCTCAGATTAGGTTAATAGTGAACAATTGGCTCACAAAGAAAGTAAGCATATCATAAAGTAGGATTTAAACTCACAAGTGAGGATAACAACTTTCCTCTCAACCCCTTGAGTAACACCTCATATATTTTAATGATTTTCCTAATAAACTCAAAACTTGTTGGAACTCCATATTTGAGTGATTGAGTCTGTATAATTAAAGTACCCCGAGGGTTTTTTAGGGTGTTGAATCCATTTATGCATTCAAAAATACAATTTAAACAACAACAAAAAAGTGATTTCACTAAGATCTGTTTCACCGAATTATGGTGAAAAAGTTCAAAAAGTTGAATGTTTAGACAACGCCATAAACTAAATTGTTATAATTTTATCCATATCCTCAAAATTCTATTTTTTTTATAACTTACTTAAACTTTAAGTCTAATACTCTAATCAAAGACCTATCACAATCACCTTTACATGAATTACTAACAAAGAGAAAAATGTCATGTATACAATTTTGCAATTTTGCTGACATCATACTACTTGATAATTTTTTATGACTCAACATTTCAAATGGAACAAATACCACCTATAGCATAACATTTTGAAAATATCACTAATGACGATGCTTGTAATTAATGCCCACTAGGACCATTACTATTAATTGTTAATTAGCATGTTTTTTAAAACATTTTTTTATAATATCTCTCGGATTGGGATCTGACATCCTCTGACGAGGGTTTCAAGACTAGGGTTTGACGATTATGGTTCAAGCATCTACCAACATGGTTACCAGAGGGGGAGGGAGTGGAACTCCCTCCTACAAGCACGCAGTGGTGGACAGAGGGAAAGGCCCACGCAGTGTTGGATTTAAGGAACCCCTGATAGGCACCTCGGGATCAGGGACTGAAAATAATCAAGAGGTCAACCAAGGAAAAAGTGATCACGTGGGAGAAGAGGCCAGAGAAGCTCGAAAAAGTACACCATAAACGACTAACACTAGTGGGGTAGGTGGGCATAATCTTTGTAAACCTGAAACAACTTTAGTCCCCAAAGTTATCCTGGAAGACCTCCAAACTCAACTCTTCTGAGATCAGATGAAGACGCATGCCCTAATATGCAAGTTTATGGGCTTATGGCCCACAAAAAAGACTCTGCGCAGCTAGATAAAATACCAGTGGAAGACGAGTGGAGAAGTTGATCTCCACCTGGGATCGAAAGGTTTTTTCACAATAGTCTTCATGAATCTAGAGGATAGGGATAAAATATTTGAGGGGGGGCTGTATTTCCATGCCTCGACGGGGCTGTACATGCATCCATGGAAGGAAAATTTCTCCCTAGAAAAAGAAACCTTTAAAAATTTCCCAGACTGGCTAAGGCTTCACTCCCTACCGCTAGATTACTGGTTGTCATCCACCTTCGAAGTGATAGGGAACAATCTAGGAAAATATGTCAAGACGTCGGAAGAAACATTAAAAGGGAGGTACACATACTATGCAAGGATCTGCATAGAGATGGATGTCCCGAGGGCTCTCCCGGAGGCCATAAGCATGGAGTTTAGGGATGAGGAATGGATCCAAAGTATAGACCATGAGAAGATCCCATTTCAGTGTAGAAAGTGTCATGAACATGGACACCTACTAAGAGAATGCCCTCTCGGTAAAAAACAGGAACCGGAAAACACTAAACAACAACAAGATCACAAAGGCAAGTCCCCAACAGGGGGCAACCTGGAAGCCAGGAATAGAGCAGAAGGAAGGGGCAACCCCAACCAGGGGGAAGAAGAGGAAAAGAAAAGGGCGAAAGCAAGGGAGACAAGTGAACAGGCAACCCATTAGCCCACAGAAAATCCAAACACCACGGGTAATACGGGAGGCAACGTGACTTCAATGGAAGGAGAAAATGAAGACGCCAACACCCCAATGCAAGAGGCAGACGAAGATGTTGAGATGACACCAAGTGAGGTAGGAATAGAAGACCCAGATCTCAAAGACATCGTGGAAAGGGAAGGGATAGACCTCTCGAACATATTAGAACAATGGAAAAGGCAAGGAGTCGACAATGTGGCAATGGAGCAACTGGATCACATTGAATACCTCTTCCTCCTAAAGGAGGAAGAAAAAACCAGAGGAACCAAGCACATGCATCGTGAAATAGGACACCTAGGATCAAAATCGAAGATGGACAACCATGACACACACCCAAGCAAACAAGGAGGAAGAAAGGGAGGAAATCAAACAGCGTAGACCTACAAGAACTCAAAGCCCTGCTGATAAACTCAGGTAAGATTAAAAATCTCTTCCCAAACTCCCACCCACATGTTTAAATGAATATTATTACTCGGAATATAAGAGGCCTAAACAACCGAAGGAAACAATGAATCCTTAAAAATAAACTAAGGAAGGAACAACCTGACCTTTGTTTCATTCAAGAAACAAAATGCAATCTAGACAGAATGGAAATAATCAGTAAAAAATACTGGAGTAAGTACAAGCTAYTGGATGTGGAAATCCAACAGACGGCGGGAGGAATACTCACCCTGTGGAACCCACAATCCGTGAACCTACTCTTGGCAGAAGCCACGAGGCACACGCTATCTGTTAAAGTGCAAGTGATAGGGACCATGGAGGAGGTCCTATGCACAAATKTGTATGGCCCCTAGGCGTTGGAGGAAAAAAGGAGAATGCTCATAGACCTAGAAAATCTAAGAGAACGAACCAGCAACCTCCACTGGATTCTGGCTGGGGATTTCAACATCATTACTACTTGGCGGAAAAAAAGGGGGTAATCARAGACTGGACAAGGATGCAGAAGACTTGTCAGTCTTCATAGACACAATGGAGCTTGTGGACATAACGACAAGCAATGGCCAGTTCACCTGGAATAACAAAAGACTAGCTCACCACCAAGTAGCCACAAGGCTAGACAAATTCCTAGTCTTAGAAACCATCATTATGCAAGGTATATATTTGGAGTGAAATATCCTCCCCTGGGGGGATCAGATCATTGGCCAGTGCAAATAGAAGCAAACTTTCAGACAACACCAAAGAACAAACCTTTTAGATTTGAGAAATTTTGGCTCGACCACCCTACTTTCAAGGAGAACATCAAAACATGGTGGTAGGAGGAACTCCTAGAATAAGGAACTAGGATGTTCATACTACAAAAGAAACTCAAGTACATTAAACAAAAACTTAAGGAATGGAACAGAGAAGTCTTTGGGAACATAGACCCGGAGAAAAAAAGGATCGATGACAGAATGAGACAGTTGTAGGAACTTTGCATTCAATAGGGCTATACAGAGGAACGAAAAAAAGAAGAAAACCAAATGATATAGACATGGAAAGCAAGATGTAAGCAGGAAGAGATCTTATGGCGGAAAAAATCCAGAATCATGCGGCTTAAAGAAGGGGAGAGGAATACCAAGTTCTTTCATAGAACAACGATAGCGAGAAGATCTCATAACAAAATTTTGAAGATTAGGGATCAGGATGGGATAGAAAGAGAATCCCACCAGGACATTGAAAACACATCGGTCAAACACTTCCAGGGGATAGCCAAAGAGCCCAACCARGACAGAATTGTGGCCATCTAGAGGATAACTCGACACATCCCCAAACTGGTCACAGATGATCAAAATATCAGTCTATGCAAATCCATAACAAAGGAAGAAATTGACCAAGTGATCCAGGAGATGCCTAATGGTAAGGCCCCAGGCCCAGATGGCTTCACAGTGAAATTCTTCAAAGCTTGTTGGGATGTGGTTAAGTATGAGATATATGGTGTGGTGGAGGATTCCAGACGATCGACCTCCATCCTGAAGGCATTAAATTCCACGATGATCACTCTGATCCCAAAAGAAAACGAAGCTAGAACACCAGATCGTTACATGTCGATAGCCTTATGCAATGTGGTGTATAAGATCGTCTCTAAAGTCATAGCCAATAGATTGAAATCACTCCTTCTTACATTGATTTCATAGGAACATGCGGGCTATGTGGATGGGAGAAAAATCTTGGACAACATCATACAAGCCCATGAGATAATCCACACTCTGAAAAGTCAAAAGAAAGGGGGGATGATAATACAACTAGACCTGGCAAAGGCTTACGACAAAATAAGTTGGCACTACATGGAGAAGATGATGGAAGCATTTGGTTTCGACCAGCATTAGATTAAATGGATCATCAACCTAGTTTCCACAACAAGTTTTTCGCTGTTAGTGAATGGAACCCTAGCCTAACCTTTCTATCCTCCGAGAGGCATAATACAAGGGGATCCGTTATCCCCCTTCCTATTCATTGTAATGATGGAAGGGCTGAGCAGAAGTATTAAACACGCAAAAGCCTCAAGTGATTTAAAAGGCCTCAAACCGTTTGGAAACTATCAGACCTCAACACACCAACAATTCATCGATGACACCCTGCTCCATGGCACACCCATGGTAAAGGAAGCCAAGGCTTCCAAAAAAATCCTAGAAGACTTCGGAGAGGCCTCCGGGGATGAAATCAATCACTCCAAATCTATGATATACTTTTTCAATACTAATCCTACAATTCAAAGGAACCTGGCCAATATTCTGGGGTTTGAACATAAAACACTCCCAACGAATTACCTGGGAATCCCCCTGACGGATAAATCTTGCAAGAATGTAACGTGGGAAGGAGTTATCGACAAATTGCAGGAGAGGGTAAAGAATTGGATGTATAGAGCTCTAAACCTTGCCAGAAGGTTTATCCTCACTAAAACGGTCCTTCAAGCAATCCCTACGTTTATGATGTTAATGTTTTCAGCCCCCAAAGGCATACTACAAAAAATAAGAGCCATCCAAAGAGAATTCCTATGGAGAGGAGCAGAGGAAAAAAAGAAATGGGCCCTGGTGGCTTGGGATAAGGTTTGCAGATCGAAGAACAAAGGAGGCCTGGGGTTACAAGACCCATAGGTAACCAGCGAGGCCTACGGGGCAAATCTATGGTGGAGATGGGTTAATGAAATCTCAATGTTGTGGGCGAATCTCTGGAAAGCTAAATATGCCCCAGACATCAACGACCAGGAGCAAATCTGGTTCATGGGCACAAGGGAGGGGTCGGCTATCTGGAATCTCGCTTGGAGAAATAAAAAATTGGGTCTAGAGTCACAGTTTTTGGGAATTTAGGAATGGTAGAACAACGAGGTTCTGGGAGCACGCGTGGCAACAAGAACCTAGAATGGAAACTCAGGATAGGGAGGAGCTCAAACAGGTGATGACCGAGCAAGGAAAAATGAAAGTCCATCAGTACTGGAAGCAAAGAGATGAGAGCGCCAGATGGAGGATCTGGGACAAACTTAACCCACACAATGGAGCTCAGATCGAAATGGTGACGAAAGAGGTCGAGGAGGAGCTGGGGAAAAGGAAAATTGGGGTCTCAGAAGAAGATGATCAATTGAGGTGGGGCCGAAAAAATGGGGGTGAATTCAACCTAAAAGAGGCTCGATATTACATTGCAGGCCAAGACCAAGAAAACTCGGAGCTACAATGGGAGAAGATCTAGCAGGGCCCCCAATGGCCAAAAATCAAAATGTTTGAATGACTAGTCCTACACAAAAAAATTCTGACCTGAAGAACCTCACAGAAAGGGGTTTCCTAGGTCCCTCACGGTGCCACCTTTGTGAGATCAAGGAATGCATCGACGAATGCATCTACACAACTGAGATATGGGACTGGGTGGCATGCATTTACCGCCAATCAAATAGGGTCAGGGGGGATATCAGAGCGACAATCAAAGACTGGAACGAGAGGTACAGTGACAACGAGGTTGTGAACCTATGTTGGGGTATGATGTCGGGGATGGTCATCTGGGTGATTTGGAAAGAGCAGAACAAGCGCATTTTCAGAAATGAAAGCCTACCAGTAGAGCGGCTAAAGGATTCAATAGTATCTCAAATAAGAGAGACAATGCAGAGCCTTAAAATCAATAATGCTAAAAATCAACTAACAAACCAAGACTCCCGCATTCTGAAATTTTTCTGTTTGAAAGAATGGAGCTATAGCATACCTTTGGGCCGTGAACCGCGGATCCATGCAGGAGTTAGTACCTGGGCCCCTCCCCCGTCAGGGGTCTTCAAACTGAATTTTGACTTGGCGACGAAAGGTAATCCGGGGTTGGCAGGTGCAGGAGGAGTAATAAGAGATAGTGAAGGCACAATCATCCACATGTATGCTGGGAGCATAGGCAACTCAACAAACAATGCAGTGGAATTCGATGCCCTGGAACTCGGCCTAGAAATCCTTTGAAGAGAAGGGATGAAAAATACCATTGTGGAAGGTGACTCAACTCTGGTAATAAACACAACGAAGAAACTCCAAAACAGGACCAGAGTGGGCAAGGTGCAACGACACTAGCCCCTAGTGCACTACCTGCAAAAAATCCAGGAGCATTTGAGAATCCTGAACACAGTGGAGTTTCATTGGGTTTGCAGGATGATGAATGCACTAGCGGACAGGCTAGCCAATGAGGGGGTCAACAAGGAGGGCTAGGAACTAGACGAATCCTGGACCAGGATACCTAGAGGGAAACTTAGAGCGGACTGCAGCCACCTGGCGAAAAAATATCATGGTGGCAGTTTCAGAATTGAGAGTCGCATCGTAGAGGATGACGCGAGGCCTCCCGAACAGACGTGGGACCCAGGCAGGGTATGAATTTCATAACACTTGGCCACCAATTATCATGCAGGATCATTATAGGCAGCAGGTGGGTGAACGAAAGACAGGACGATACATCGGCAATGGTCGTGGTGAAAGCAAGGTAGAATGGCCAGGCAGCAAACCGGAGTCACAGAATTAATTAAGGCATGAAGAGATGGTGATAACCAGGGATGATCCACTGGCCCCCAGTACAAGCACGAGGATAAGGACGGTCAGATCCCAAGCGAGTAAGGGCAGATGTAAGTACAGGGAAAGAGGTGGTACCATCATGATCAGACGAGCCTTACCAACAAATAATGACGGGAGCGATACCCAGAGGGAAACTTAGAGTGAAATGCAGCCACCTAGCGAAAAAAGATAATGGTGGCAACTTCAGAATTGAGAGTCACATCGCAGAGGATGACGCAAGGCTTCTCGAACAAACGTGGGACCCAAGCAAGGTATGAATGCCATAACACTTGGCCATCAATTATCACGCGGGATCATTATAGGCAGCAGGTGGGCGGATGGAAGACAGGACGATACATCAACAATGGTCGTGGTGAAAGCAAGGTAGAATGGCCAGGCAGCAACCCGGAGTCACATAATTAATTAAGGCATGAGGAGATTGTGATAACCAGGGATGATCCACTGGCCCCCAGTACAAGCACGGGGATAAGGACGGTCGAATCCCAAGTGAATAAGGGCAGATTTAAGTACAGGGAAAGAGGTGGTACCATCATGATTAGACGATCCTTACCAGCAAATAATGATGGGAGAGATCACCACCTCGAGCCAATTATGGTAGGAAGTACAGGCCCGCAACTGAGGAAACACCATAAGAAGAAGGCCAACAGACTTGAAGGCAAACAGAAGGTGCAAAGGAGTAAGGATCATTAGAGGTTCAAGAGCAGAGTGGTTAAGGAAAATAGTGAAGTGAGGAACAAGAAGAACATCCAGAGCAGGATCCTAGGTAGGCAAAGTGAAATGGCGCGACTAAAGAACACACAGAGGAAGAGGAGCCCCCTAAAGAAGGAACTCCCGGAAAGTTTGTGGCGTTTAACAAGAATGGAGCAAGCAACGAGGGAAGCGGAAAGCAGCTTCCACACTCTCGTTGCGCCGAAGGAGAAGGAAGCAATTAACAGGTGGAAAGAGGAAATAAAAGATGAGCGCAAAGGCAAAGAGTGGAGTGGCATGGCGCTGGAAGTGGACTGGGTGACAGATCCGGGGGCTACATGTCCCAAGGAGACCCTCTACCAAAAAACGATAGAGACTGCTTGGTTAAGTAAGACATTGATAGGGAAAGTGAAATCAGAACGGGAGGAAGCGAGACAGGAAGATAATCGGGAGACCAGGACAATGTTGGATGAGATCCAGCATCGCCTCAGCAGTCTGGAAACGATCATCAAACTGTTAGTAGAGGTAGAGAAGGATCAAAAGAGCAAGTTGGAGCGGTTGGCAGCACAATTCCACCTGTACCTGTGTTACGTTCATCACATGGACATTACGCGTGCAGATGGACAAAGCGCACCAGACCAAATCAGGAAAACCCGCATTGTCTCCCCAAAGGAAGATAACAAGGGCCAAGCGAATGGAGGGAAGGAGCACCCCCAGGTGTTGTAATGACTCTTAGTTTCGAGTATTTGGGTTATGTTAGTTTAATGGTCGCTATGCCCAGGCAGTAGAAGGCTAGTTTAGTTTTGTAATAGACTTTGTTTTGTTTGGAAGTTTTTTATCAGTATGCTTCTCAAATTGGGTATAGAAGGTCTGGTCTGGTTTCCATTTTTTGGTAGACCAGATACCTCTAACATGACTATCAATACTTACAGTAGGGACCCCGTGGTCTGGTTTCCTTCTGGGCAAACCAAGACCCTTTTTTTTGTATCATAATTCTTACTAGTAATATAGATTCCTACACTGACTTACAAAAAAANTTATAATAATGATGCTTGTAATTAATGCCCACTAGAACCATTACTATTAATTGTTAATTAACATGTTTTTTAAAACAATTTTTTATAATATGACATTTCAAAAAGAGACTCTTATTATGTACTAATTAGTTATTAACATGTTTTAATTAAAATAGATTAATTTTTTTATTCATGAAGAATTATGAGTCTCATTTTTGAGTTAATTAAAAATAAAAAAAAAATGGTTAAAACCCAGATAAAGAAAAAAACTCTCAACTTAACTCTAAGTTATTAAAAATTAAAAACAAAAATAATGAGAAAAATAATTTAAGATGTTCTTATAAAATGTAATCAATAAATATACAAACAATGAGGATACATAAAGAGGAAAAACAAAATTAAGAGAAGGGGATAAGTAAGCTCAATCATATTTCAGAACCTTGGATGGACATTAGATAGTGGTGGAAGCCTGAATTATCATCCAGGTCGAATCAAAGTCTAATCATAAATCCACAAGGAAAGGAAAGATGCTCAGAAGACCGGAGTTTGAAGCCACAAAATCATTACCACATGTGACAAGTGAGGGGGAATGCACCAAATTCAATCATAACAATTTCAATGTGGTGTGAGATCTTTCCCTTCCTCTAAAAGGGGACTCTAACCACATCAAGGGAATCACATAGTAAGGGATTCAATAATATGTAATAGAGGATTTAAATTCTAGTGGAGAAATTTAATCACATTTATTTTACTAATGGATAATTTTTTTATTAACTATAACTTCAAACTTATTTTATACTTATTTTAAAAAAATTACCATCACTAATTTTTATATTAATTTTTTGGTTTATTAACCATAAAATATAAAAACAGAAAATCAAATTACACATAAACAAAATAAGGGTGCAATTATTACCCAACTAAAATATGGGTAATATTACTTTAAGA
>JASDQU010503005.1:0-11351 GCA_032191745.1 Picea mariana | reverse complement strand
TCAATCATATTTCAGAACCTTGGATGGACATTAGATAGTGGTGGAAGCCTGAATTATCATCCAGGTCGAATCAAAGTCTAATCATAAATCCACAAGGAAAGGAAAGATGCTCAGAAGACCGGAGTTTGAAGCCACAAAATCATTACCACATGTGACAAGTGAGGGGGAATGCACCGAATTCAATCATAACAATTTCGATGTGGTGTGAGATCTTTCCCTTCCTCTAAAAGGGGACTAAAACCACATCAAGGGAATCACATAGTAAGGGATTCAATAATATGTAATAGAGGATTTAAATTTTAGTGGAGAAATTTAATCACATTTATTTTACTAATGGATAAATTTTTTATTAACTATAACTTCAAACATATTTTATACTTATTTAAAAAAAAATTACCATCACTAATTTTTATATTAATTTTTTGGTTTATTAACCATAAAATATAAAAACAGAAAATCAAATTACACATAAACAAAATAAGGGTGCAATTATTACCCAACTAAAATATGGGTAATATTACTTTAAGATCAAAATAAGGGTGCAATTATTACCCAACTAAAATATGGGTAATATTACTTTAAGACCATAGTGAGCACATGATAATAAGAATTTATCCTCTCTTTCCACTCAAATCAACATTGTTGTTTGGTACATGGTTTATATGACCAATTTAAATTGTATGATCATTCAAGGCTAAGGTTTTGCTACATGATCTATATTAGTTTATTTTGGAGTATTTTTATTTTTAGTCAATTGATATAAAAATTATTCATAAGGATAGATAGTTTGTTGTATGCTAAAGCAGTAGAGGATATATACATTGGAGGTATTGTCGTGTTAGCAGAGTTGTATGTTAGTGTGTATGGACACTATAACATTGGCATAGAAGTAAACTTGGTATCAAGGTGTCACGTCAACATTATAGCATGACCCATAAGCGAGAAGATATGCCTTATAGATGTATGATGTATGGAGATGGCTATCTCTCCTATTGCTTCAATCATACAAAAATATATTTATTTTCATCTAAAAACAAAGATGTCATTATGACAAATTAGTTAAAAAGTGACACACATAAAAGTGGAATATCAATACTAAAAAAATTAAGAGAACAGTGAATTGAATTTGAGCATTTTCAAACACTAATTGAGGTTTGAGGTTTCTTCTTCTTAAGTTTTACATTGTTAATGTGATATTCAAATTCTCATTATTCTTTAAACTTAATCATATTTTTTTTCAATTTTTTAAAAACAAAAAAAATATTTACAAAATTGAAAATTAAATTTTCTATTTATAAAAAATCAAAATTAAAAATTTTAATCAAATAATTATTCACGAGTTTCAAAATTGAATGTTACCAAAATTATTCTCTCACTATTTAAATATTTACAAAATAAAAATAATTTGTGTGTAAGTGGGAGGGAACCCTAAATCTTATATGCAATGATATGTGGGAACCCTACCTCATGTATAAGATGATCTGCAAAAACCTTAATTCCTCAGCCATATGTTGATTTTTCAATGAGCAAGGTTAAGTATGAAGTTCATTCCATTTTTTAGCATTTAACCATGTTATCGCGCAGTTTGTAGTTTAGGTTGAAAAGCTAAAGGATAAGGGTCAAACTGGCGTAACAGGGACCTACCCCACCCAATGTCACCACAATAGGGAGGTCCTTTCTATTTAGGGTGGCTAAGCCCAAGGGAGACATCCCTGGCAATTTGGGGTTTGAAAGGAAAGGCTCAAAGGATTAATGCTAGTTTCCCCTTCACAGATTACCGCCCAAAGGATAGTCAAAAGAAGAAAAACCACAGAAAAGGGCACCTGCTTGCGAGACAAGACAACAATGAAACTAGTACATGCAATAGTGGTTAATACTTCATAAATCAATGAATATCCAACATCAATGTATGTGAGAAGATATAGCAGTAAATATTGACGAAGTCAACGTTTGCAATAATGACAATGGCAATATAATGTTACTTGTCAATAAACACTAGAACAATATAGCATCAATGAAGACAATCAATCCTTGAATTAAATCAATACATTAAACATCATTAATTGATCATATACAATGGTTTGCTGCGTCAATATCCTAGGGATGACGTCAGCTTCTTTTAGGGTTAGTTTGATAAGCAACGTGATAGACAAAGAAGGTCAACGTTTTGCTAATTAGCCAATGAAAATTACCAATTCATCAATATCTATCACAGGATGACCAAGCCAACAGTATTATCTATCAAAAAGGGCTCAATAAATGCTTGACGTCATCATTAATTGCAGAGTTAGAGGGCTTGTTGTGTTAGGTATGACGTCAGCCCTAGTTAGTGCGTTAGGGTTAGTTAGAGTTTCAAATTTTGAAAGTTTGAAGGATGATTTTACACAACAAGCTCGACGTTTGAAAGAATACCAGTGCCTTAGGGTAAATTGGAGTCAAAAGTAAGGGCAAAAACCTCAGGAGGATTCAAATTTAAAGACTAGAAGGTTAGGTTCTATGGTGCTACAATGGCAGGGCCCTAGAATCAAAACCCTAAGGGAAGGAGGTTCATTCCGTTGTTGCTTAAGCAAGGCCTCATGCTCCTTCCTCTTTCTCTAAATACTCTTGGCAAAACGGCTAGCTTCAAAATACAAATCTAAGGGAGAAAAGTGTTGCAAGAGCAAGGCTTTTCAAACCCTAGAAGGTTAAAACCCTAGGTGTAGAATTAACTAGGCCTAGGACGTCTCCTCTATTCAACCTATACTTTGATGCTAACTCAGAAAAAGGGAGATAAGTGTAGCAACGGTTAGGCTATATCTTCCTTTATCAGTGGCTAAAACAATTTCTCAAGAATGGGGACATATAGCAATGACCTACGAGTGTGCCTTCTACCTAGGGTTTCAAGATTTAGCAAGATAATAGCAATGATATAGCAAATGTAAGAAATTAAGCCTACAACCATTCATTTAAGAAGTTTTGCATGAAAAATTCACTTACAAATCATGAAGAATGCTTAATCAAACCCTAGTTGTGAACCTTCCATGAGAGAAACACCATATATGCCAAGAAGAATCCTCCAAGAAGAGTTGCGCCTCACTTCCAACACCAAAAATACCAAGCAAAAGACTAAAAGATGATCTCTCACAAGAGAGTGAGTTGTGTTATGTCTAAAATGAGGAGAAATGTCCTCTATTTATACCAATCCATGACCTTTGAATTAAAATTTAGGTCATTAAAATAGCCGACAAGGCTGACTATAAGATTTACACTGTTTTTTACATTAACTGCTAGAAAATGTCATAATATCAAAAAAACGAGGGACGTCAAGCCCCTTTGAGGGAGATGTTGGCCCTTTTTGGGCAAATACAGCATCTAGAGACCAAACATTGACCCTTCTAGGGCTCCTCCAAGCTGCCACATGTGCCAAACGACCTCAGCACACTGCCACATGCTCCAGACAACGTCTAGCTCTCCCAGGTGACATCCTGTCCATCAATGGAAAACGTTCCATCTGCAGTGGGTGATTCCCCCTAGGCCGGGCTCTGCCAAAGTGTCCTGGGTGGAACGTCCTTCTTTCTTATCGTGCAATGGCTCATCATAACGTTGTCCTGTATCTGCCATCCCAACAACCATCTGATGGGCTCTTCAGCCCCATGGAGGTCCGAGCTAATCATATCCCTATGTGTACCAGTCCACTGGTACTTGTCCGCCAGGTATGGTCCTGCACATCAAAAACTACGCCCTCTATGGGCTCATCAGTCCTTGGGATCATAGCAATGTCAATCATGTTTCATCATTAAATTTATCAAATACATGCATAAAATCCCTAGCATATCATCTAATAGNATAGCTCAAAGACATTACACTGATCTACTATACAAAGTTGAAGAAATAGACAGAACAACCTATTGGGCTAGTATCCATAAGAAAAGGAAAGTTTCCACAGAAGATCATTCAAGCCATGTACATGAAGTGATATGGTCCAAGGATGTCTAGTCATAGTGAAGACCAGGGGTGGGTATTGTCCGTGGGTGCCTTTGTAGGAGGTGAGTTGTACCCGTCATGGATGCACTTTTTCCAAGCCCCTTTATTGCCTTTATTCTTTATTTATTGCTTTTTCTTTCTTTTTTACTTCAAGGTCTGACCAGAGGACACTGCCTTGGCATGGTGACCAGAGCTTACAGTGTTACCCACTGGTATTTTCACAGAAATGATAAGGCTGGCTCGTGATGAGACCCCCTTTCCCTTGGCCATGCAACCAAAGGTCATTTCCCTGGCGTGGTGACCAGATAATGGCAATGTCATACTGCTAGATACCTATGAACATAATGGGCTGGCTCGTGATGAGACCTCCCATCCTCTTGGTTAGGTCTTGTTTTTGTTATTTTTCTTCGGGTCCCTTTTGTTTCTTATCGAGAGGATTTTTATTGCCTTCTCGGGGATCCCTGGGCGAAGCATATCTAGGTTTATTTCCTATGGATTTTATCTTTTACCAGCTGCTTTTACCCCCTGGGCCTTTAGCCCCTTCTTCCCACAGGACGAAATGTAACCCCGCAAATAGGTCATCCTAATGCCCGGACCAGGGGAATGGGATGGATGTGTTGCGCCTCCTTCGTCACCTTAGTGAGCAAAATGGAGGTGCTTGCAAGCTCAGTTGGGTTTGCTAAGCAGGACAACTGTAAAGGAAAGAGTTAGAGAAAGAAATAAAAACTACAACTAAGAAATAAACTAAGAAATATAATAACAACTGAATTCATGAGCAAAGGGACATAGAAACAAAAAGAACCATAAGACCCATGTCACCAATGTTTGAGGCTGATCTATTAGTGAAAACAAAGCACCAAGAAGAAAGGGGACTATGAGTCCCTTCTTCCTCCAAGGGAGGGCTCTTGGACCCCCACTAGCTAGCTCTTCTTACAACAAAGAAAAATGGAAAATGATGATGAAAGAACTCTTTACAAATCCATTCAATGAGTGAGATGGATTGCATAATGCAATGGTGCAAATATGCTCTTGACAAGGATGAAGTCCTCAAGAGAATAGAGGCAGCATAACATTACTTAGAATTCCTTGAAGAAATGAGGTGCATCCATGGCCTTTTTATAGCACTCCTTTGGGCTTTTGTTTAACTGCTTTGTAGTGTGAAAAGAGGCCAATTAGGGCATTCTTAGGTCTTTGACCAGCCCTCCAGTCGGATTCAGTCCAGATTTGAGGGTCAAATCGGCTTGGGAGCTGAACCATAAGTGGGTGGGAGGCCGACCACTATCATAAATGCACCGTTTAGTAGGTGTGGGGCTTTTTGCGGTAACATTCGCGCATCGTGCGCATGTGCGCGCTTTCTACGTTCCTGTTGCGCGCATGCGTGCGCGCGCCCAATGTCTTCATAGCGCCCTTCATTTTTTCACTACTTTGTATAGTTTTTACCCTTTTATGAATGCTTTGGTATTAATTCAGGTCCATGGATGACTTCATTGTTGTCTGATGATGCTGAGTTCTTGTAATCATGTGCGGACGAAATTTTAGTGATAACAGATGCCCCCTGATGGATGAGGTTAGGAGCATACGTATAGCCGAAATCCATCAATGTTTCTTCTACTGAGAATGTTGTTGTAAGAGAGAGAAATAGCAGGATCGTCCAGAGCGATCCGTTGGAGGGAAAAAGGAACTGGTAGGACCCGATCATCCATGAGGTGTGTAAAAATAGAAAACTGTGTGCAAACGAGGCGGGCATGCCCCATGCTCGTGTCATGTAACTTTGAAAAAAGATGACGGAAGTGTTGGTGTAGACAACTGCAGTGCCCTCGAGGGCGTTCAGAATAAAGGCAGAAGATAATTCTGCAGATGAACATACTCTGAATAATAGGCAGTGATAGAAATATTACGGATGTTTGTAGGCGTTGAAAGCCTAGCCAAATTCAGAGGTCTTCGGCAAGTATCAGAACTAACCGCAATAGTCGCAAATTAAGACCCACCATAACACGAAAAGGTGTTGATGTCGAATGTTATGGGGGCCAATGACAGCAGAGAGCAATTTGTGATTCTCCCTGTGCCATCCGAGAACTCTCATTGAGTGGATAATGAGAATCAAGATACTGTCACCCTTCTAGAAAACTGTGCTGATGTCGACAAAAAAGGGGGACGCGACTCCCCGAAGCAAATGGCTTCGTGAAATCTACTAGGTGAGGTGAGGAAGTGGAGGAGGTACATGGACGAAGTCAATATGTGGGAAGACTCAAGACTGCCCTTGGTTGGAGTATGTAAGAGATAAAAAGTGGCCGCAACCGTTCAATGAGGTCGAGTGTCAGGGGGACGACAAGACCGGGGATAAGTTGTGCCAGAGGTGGGACAAGGTGAACAAATTCAGAGAGCAGAGGTAAGTGACCTATGGGGTACTCTGAAGATATGGACGATGCCAACAAGGGTAGATGGTAAGTGTTGCCCCAACCAAGGGTGGCATGGGTTGCGTGCTGCCAAAATAGGGAAAAAAGGTCGTCAGAGATGACGACAAAAAGGTAATGTAACGACTGGAAACAAAGGCGTTTGTACAATAAATAAAGAATACTGTTGGGAAAAGTGTACAAATACAGAAACGGGTGCCCTAGTGTAACATGGTTAGCCCAGGTAGGGCGCAATGTGCTTGGAGAACTGGTGGAGGGTGGGGGCCCCATGGGTGGGTTTCTGTATGAGGTAAATGAAATGAAGGAAAATTTTCAGGTGGGAAAACTGATTGTGGATGAAATGGAAGGATCATGATACTGCGGAGGTGCAGTAAAAAAAGAGAACCATGAGAAGATAATCTGGGAGTCCGTTGGGAAAGCTAGCAAAACGAGGAGAAGGAGTATGTGGCTGATTCACGACATGATGTAAGACTATCGGGACTCCCATCCCTAAATGGTTGTGACAAAACAACATGAGTGTCAGCAGTGCCAAAAGGTGCTATAAATGGGATGACTCATGTGGGAAAGAATTCTACCGGGTGACAGTACCGAAAATGCAAATGGAGGTATGGGTACTGCAGAGCCGGGAATGGGGACCCTAGAGGCAAATGTCAGAGGGTGTGATTGGAAATGTAAGTGCGATACAGAGGGAAAGACTACATGCCAGTGCTGAGTATATACCTGAAGGGGTTGTGCCAATGTATGTTGATCAAGTACCTACACACATGAAAACCAAATACCCGACGTGAACAATATCTGAAGAGAAGCGAAGATATGAGCATGTATTTGATAAGTGTAAATATGCGCATGCGTACCTGAACAGGGTATGAAAAAAAAGGCGCCCTGGGGGCCCAAGATGAAAATAGGCCTAGGGACTGCTATGATGTAGATGACGGGATGTTGAGCCCGTGGCTGAAGACGGATCGAGAAATGGACACCGTGGGCTCCCGGAATGATGAGTGGAAGTTTGGCAAAAAGGCCTATATATAGCTGTAGGGCCCACATTGCCACCTCATTTGTACTTGCTGCTATAGTGATTGGACGAGAAGTATTCAGAGGAGATTGTGAGATTCGAGGAGGATGAGGCATCCGATTGACGATCTGTGAGTATCAGGTTAGTGGTCTGATCATCCTGCATAGAAATAGGATTCGATTTTTTGGGCAGGGGCTGTACGGAGGGCCGTATAGAGGTGTTTAGGGGGTATGGGCCCCACATGCGTGGGCGATGCGGTAATAGGCACACACACGTGCGTGCCTGCCCACTGGATAAACGCGCATGGGGCATGGTGAAGGGAATTAAAGGCGCGCTCCATGGGCGCACCTGTAGGTTGAACAGGCGCGCACATGTGCGCATCTGTAGGTTTAACAGGCGCGCATCTGTGCGCGCCTGTATGGTGAACAGGCGCGCTGTGGAGTGCGCCTGTGTAGGAAATAGGTGCGCACTTGTGCGCGCCTGTGCAGTGAACAGGCGCGCAAATGTGCACGCCTGTGGGGTGGACATGCGCGCATGTGTGTGCGCCTATGGGTAAAAAAACCCGCGCCATGGAGGCAAGATTGAGGGGAAAAAACGAGTCATTTTTTATGCTTTTGATGGTCTCTTGGGCTGATATAGGAATCTTTGTGGTGGCTGCAGGTGGATAGCTGACACCATGCCAGTGGGTTGGCGAGAGCGAGATTGGTCCCAACTGTGAGACGCCATGGCCATTGAGGAGCCAGGTGTGCATGCGACTTTGGCAGCCTGTGGGTTGCTAAAGTTCTTTGAGTGCCCATTGATACGGGCACAGGAGTATCTTCTACAGTTCCTGATTCAGATGTGGAGTCCGGAGCTACACTGCTTCCTTGTTTGAGGAGAGAAGATCCCCTTCATTGCGGTGGAGGATGTATATTTCTTGACAGGGCTCCCGTTTCGGGGTGTTCCCCTACCGACAGAGCCGGTGTTGCCGAGGGATCTGGCCCTCGCGACCATTGGCTGGAGATACTGTTCAGGGCAGAACTTTATGTCCGGGACGGTTGTGAGTATTGGGTCTATAGAATCCCTGGTGCATCGTTGTATAGTAGCGATGATTGTGCGAGTATACGGGTCACTGGTGACCCAGCAGATTAGCGGTGGCTAGCTTCTGGTGCTGGAGAGAGTGTTGGCCGACGAGCGTTTCTCCTAGGGGTTGACGATGCATGCGAGGATGGTGGGGCAGTTGGACCACTGTCAATCTACGGATACGGGGGAGTTTGCCTTCGGGTCCATCCTGGTGGTCTGGTTTCTAGAGAGGGTGCCGATGTTGCCCCCTAGGATTCTATTGGGTGCGTCTGGGGCGTGAGAGCTGCGACTGAGGCGTTGGTCGACTGTGTTGCTTCGCCATGGTGGTGGCGAAGGTGGCCACTTCTTTTCTGCAGAGGCGGCGCAGGTATGGCGGAAGATGCCGCAGGTGATTTCACGTTACCCCTATGCTGGGGTGGACTTCCGAGATGATCCGGACATGGTGCTACCTCCAGGGGAGGTTTTTGATCATCGAGGTATGTTGATTGATGATGTAGATATGTATGCTTGTGTATTTTTTGAGATAGCAGTCCATATGTATATGATATAGATGCTGATACTATCTGTTGTTTGTTTGCATGTGCAGATGTGGCACCTCGCGGGCGCAAGGTAGAGTTGCAGATAGCGTCGGCTCATCGGGAGCCGGAGAGACTGCCGCGGGGAGAGAGGCGTCGGCGGGAGGATGCCGTGGGGCGACCAGCTGATCCGGAGAGGGCAGCGAGAAGGCGTCGGTTTGACGACCCTGGTGTTGGGCCATCACACGCTCCTCCAGCGGCTGCCGGAGTGGACTTTGAGGATATATGCCATCGTCTGGAGACAGTATTATAGAACCTGCCTGAGGGCATGTGGTCTCGCATCCAGGACGAGAGTTTCCTGGAGCAGTGCGTGGGGGTTCCGCCGCCATGGCGGGCCATAGTACGACGGGTAGTAGTGGTTGCAGCGCTGACGAGTGGATGACTTTCGCCGGGGCAGGAGGGGCCTGTAGGGGGTGGGCCACCACCGCCTGGGGCAGGTGTTGGTGGGCTGCCACCGCCTGAGGGAGGAGCAGGCGGTGGCGCTTTAGAGGCACCATGAGTGGTGTTTGATATATTGGATGTATATATATTTTTTGTATATAGGCTGGTGAGCCCATTTTGTACCGAGGTGCTGCATTGGCCTGCGGATACATGTATTTTTGTATGTAAACATTCGGATGGCACTGTAGACCTGTTGATATATACATGAGTATACGTGTTGTGAGATCTATGTGGTGTTTACATGTTTTTGGTTAATGGTTTGATGATGTCTATTCTATATATATGTCGTGACATGTTTTTTTGATATGTTTATGTATGTGTAGAGGTAGCTTGATGTGATATATGCCAATCTAACACCATGTTAGCTATGTTATCTGTTATTTGATTCAATTGTCTTGGAATATGTGTAAATCTAATGGAATAAAAATGTCGAGATAAAATCCTAACCTGCAGGTATTTGCGAAAGAGGCAAGGATCGCATACGCGGTACACATTGTTGAGCTGGAGAACGACTAGTTGGGAGTCGAGGTAGACGCTAAGGTGATGAATACAATGTTGTTGGGCGTCAGCCAAGAGGCCGATGACAGCAATGTATTTGGCTTGGTTGTTGGTCGCTGAACCCAAACATATGCCGCTTGAATGGAGCATTGTATGGGAGGGGGTGTAGAGAGCCCAAGCGGCCGAAGCAAGATTTTGTGTCCAACGGCTGGCGCCGTCGGCGTAGCCGATGTAGTAGGCTGGTGGATGAGGCATATGTCAAGAGCAAAAATGATAGTTTATATGTGAGGGATGGAGAACAAAGATTAAAAACACTAAAAAAAGAAAATAACCTAAAGTAGAATGACTACGTTTAAGCATAAAATTTCTTTAAGTGTAACCCGTTGACAAACCCGTTGACAAGTTCTTTGAGAGAGATGCCTTCGGGAGAGGCCAGAATATATGCGCCTTTGGTGAGGCAATGTTGAATGATGTATGGGCCATGCCAGAGTGACTCGAATTTTCCATGGCCAAAGGTATCATGAGCGATATCATAGGCAAGGACGAGGTCGCCTTCGCGAAATGAGTGAAGGTTGACATGTCGATCAAAGGTAGCCTTTGATCATTTTTTAGCTGCCTCATTGTTCTGTAACGAAGATCGACTATCTTCATCCAGAGACTCTAAGTTCAGCAAGCGCTGCTCCAGTGGAGAAGTGTTGGGTAATAGCTTAATTGCTGTGCGCAAGGTAGGAATTTCGCACTCGATGGGAAGAGTAGCCTCAACTCCATGGACGAGATGAAATGGTGTGAAACCAGTAGCAGTTTTCACCGCCGTACGATAAGCCCATATCACGGAAAACATCATATGATGCCAATTGGTCTTATGTTTATTAACCGTGCGCTGTAACATGGTCTTGAGAACCTTGTTAACGGCTTCGACCTGTCCGTTAGATTGAGGGTAATATGGTGAGGCAAACTCGTGAGAGAATCCTAACCGAGATGAGAGTTTGATGAAGATCTCATTCTCGAAGTGCTTCCCGTGGTCTGAAACAAGTTGGAGTGGTACGCCAAAACAAGAGATGACGTGGTTAAAGAAAAAACGCGTTGCGGTGTCAGCGGTGTTGTTGAAGGTGGGCATAGCTTCTGCCCATTTGGTGAAGTAATCAACTGCGACAACAATGTATTTGTGACCATTGCTGGAGGGGGGATTACAATTCATGAAGTCGATGCCCCATTTACAAAAAGGGCCAGCAGTGATGACTGGATGAAGAAGAGCAGGTGGTGCTCAAGCTTTGTTGGCGTAGAGCTGACATAGCTCACAACGTTTCACGGCATGAATGAAATCATGAAACAAGGTAGGCCAAAAGTAACTGGCTCGGATAATCTTTTGAGCAGTGGATATGCCCG
>JASDQU010503003.1:164003-179604 GCA_032191745.1 Picea mariana | reverse complement strand
CCTATTTATACTAAAAAGAAGCATCTAGAGGAAGATCCTTCTAGAAGCGGAAGCTTCTATTAGGTCTTCTTACATCCGCCTTATTCTATTTTATTGAAAGGTCTTATTAATATTGACCTTTATTACATCCGAATACATTGATCTACCTATGTGCGGGTTAGGACCTTAACATGAAGTGCCAAAAGTCATGTGGGCCCTGTTTGGGTAAGTTAGTAAATCAACTTCTCGGGGTCGTAACTTTTGCATACAATCTCTGTTTTAGGCGTGTGATGGCCCGTTGGAAAGGTATCGTCGATGAGATTAATTTTGGGGGCTCAATCATGCCTTCGAATATTATTGAGAATCTCTATCCCGAAAAACCTTCATTTAGGCCCTCAAAACAACCCCAGAAGTTAAAACTGCTAAACATAGTAAATTGCCAAAATTGTCAGAAAATTATTTTGAGCGAGTTGGAAAAGGTGGGTGACTACTGATATTCATTTGGATCATTGAGGCCATAAAGAGATTTCTTCAGTTGACAGGCCAAATATGAGTCCTGCATAAATCCCTGGGGCTGCTCCATATAGATCTCCTCAGAGAGATCACCATGAAGAAATGCATTCTTCACATCCATCTTATGGATTTCCCATCCCTTGGCTTCTGCAATGGAAAGTGCCAATCATATGGAATCCATATTTGCTACTAGAGCAAAGGTCTCATCATAGTCAATACCATGCACCTATTGAAATCCTTTGGAAACAAACCTGGATTTGTATTTGCTAATCTATCCATCCGATGCTCTCTTGGTCCTGTAGACCCATCTTCATCTGACAATTTTCCTCCCAGAAGGAAGTGGAACCAGATCCCGAGTCTGGTTCTCGAGGAGGGAGTTGTACTCCTCCTGCATGGTGGATTCCCAAAAGGGATTTCCAACAGCCTTTCCATAATAATGTGGATGTAAAGACTTAACCAAGAAAAGATGTCTGGAGGGAAATGGTTCAGTGGCAGTGAGTGCAATAGGAGGCTCCTTGAAATCATACCAAGTCCTCCTAGTATCGGCTGGATCACCAACGAGATCCCCTGCATCCTGAAGAGTAGTCTATGCCCACTTGGGCCTCTGCTCTAGCTCTACCACTGCATATAGATGCTCTGAATCTGCATCTGACTGTACTGACTATGAATCTGAATCATCCGAGTCCTCTGAATCAGAACTCGCATCTGAAGAAGAGTCGACATGTGCATGCTCATCATCTCAGACAGGTGGAAGAATGAAGGTGTCTGCATGCGGTTGTTGAGATACATGCGAGACACTTTCCTTGAATTGGACACTACGCTCAATGATGAGCCGTTCCGAGGAAAGATCAATAAGCCTATATCCCTTCAAACTGTCGGGGTATCCAACAAAAATACACTTAGTTCTTTGTGGATCAAGTGCCTTCCTCTTTTCAGAGGGAATCCAGGCCCATGCATGTGAACTGAAAATGTGAAAGTGGGTCACTTCCGGTTTGAGGCCGCTCCAAGCCTCGTAGGGGGTCTTATCCTTGATAGATCTATGGGGAGATATGTTTTGGATGTATGTTTCACAATTAAGTGCTTCGGCCCATAGTCTTTGTGATAGTGACTTTTCATGCAACATGCAAGATGCCATCTCCTTTAGAGATCCGTTTTTCCACTCAACAACTCTGTTTTGTTGCGGAGTATAGGGAACTATGTGCTACAACTGAATCCCTGCTTCATGGAAAATATTATGGATCTCATGATTGTCATACTGTCCCCTGTTATCAGTTCATAGGACTTTGATTTTCTTTCCGGATTGTGTCTCAACCAGGGATTTGAAATCTTTGAGGTGTTGAAAGACCTCATATTTTTGCCTGAGAAAGTAAATCCATGTAAAACGTGAGAAATCATCAACAAAAATGAGAACAAACCTCGCTTTCCTGATAGATGGATGCGGAAAAGGATCCATAAGGTCATTTTGGATCAGATATAAAGGTGTAGAAGATCTCTAAGACTTTCCTTTGTCGAATTTCTCTTGAGGGTGTTTTCTGAGAACACATCCCTCACATACTCCCTTGGAGAAATGGATGTCTGGTAGGCCATCAACCAATATTTGCTTGCTAAGTTGTTGCATGTATATGAAATTCAAATTTTCAAACCTTTCATGCCATATCCTACTACTTTCATCAGCATGAGTAAGCAGTAAAGCAAAATCAGGTTCAATAAATTCATAAAATGTATACAATCTAGACTGATGATTTAGCTCACCGGTAGCAACCCTGGAGTTGATTTGCATGTCATAGATGTCCATGAAATTTGGTGTGAATATGAATTTCTTTCCAATGCCATAATTCGTCATCTGATACATGGAGAGAAGGTTGATGGAAAGTTTGGGAATGTGCAACACATTCTCGAAGCCTCCGTTGGTGAGTTCAATCATTCCTTTGTCGGTGACTTCAACTAAAGAGTTGTCCCCCATCAGAATAGGAGGACCTTTGCATGCATCCAATGAGGAATAGATTGCTTTCAAGGCAGCCATGTGATGTGATGCTCCTGAATCTACGATCCAAGCATCGAGAGAGGAGTTGATGACAATCAGGGCATGGCTAGAATTGCCTTTCTTGGGATTCTGATCTTCTGGCTTCTTCTTCTTGGCACCCTCGGGGATGCGATCTCCAAAGTTGTTTTGCTGAAGTATTTGAGACATTAGATCTATTTTTTTTTCATGCATGTGGATTTTGAATGGAATCCTTTGTGACATTACGTGCATTTCTCCCCTTTTCTTCCCTTTCCCCCTTTGGATTCAAAGGCATTGGTGAAGGGTTTTGTGTACCCTTCCTTCTTCGGATGTGCATGAGATTTCCTTTTGTATTTATATTTATATTTCTGATATTGATGGTTGTTGTATTGCACAGTAAGTGCATGCGCCTTTCGCCTTTGATTTTACCCATGTTGATGAGCTTGGTTTGCTCTTGTGTCAGGGATTCGATAAAGTCCTCAAGAGAAGGCATCTTCCAGGTGACTCTGGAGTCAAATATAACTGAATGGAATGTGTACATGAACACAAAGAATTCAGGACCAAGTTTGGAGAAAATGGTGAGAACCATTTGTTTCTCCTCCTTAGATTTATCAACCCCGCAAGCTTTGAGTTGCGACAGTAAATCCTTGAATTTTGTAAAGAAATTTTGGATATTGTCGAAGATTTTTGGATCCAATGTGAGAAATTCCACCTCCAGCATGTGTCCCTTCATCTCATCTTGTTTTCCAAATATCCCTTCCAAGGTGGTCCATGCTTCATTGGGAGTCTTACAGGAAGATATGTGAAAAAGGAGATCGGGAGAAATAAGACTGCAAATTGTTCTGCATGCTTCATCCATTTGATTTAAGTACTTGGATTTTTCTATGGCTGATGTCGGTTTTGTGTCTGTATTCAAGGTTAACCTGTACAATCCTCTGGTTCATATATGTATGACTATTTTCTCCTTCCATGCAAAGTAGTTTTACGGTGTAAGAATGAAATCTTTTGGGAAATCCATCTTTCTGATGTCTTCAATCTTTTGTACCTGCAAAAAATTCGGTCTAGCTTTTGCTTAGAAATCCATCGACTTTGATACCATGTAAATGTGTTGAACCTGCACATAATATATATATCTAGAAAATACTATACACATTTTCAAATAAAAATTGAGAAAGAAGAAGAAGGAGAGAAAAAATAGAATAATTCTCATTAATCGTGATGAATAATGAGTAATTTACACATGATATACTCTGTATAACTCAATGAATGTGCACTGGAGAAGAACCAATGCACCATAGTGGTGGTATAGAGTGATCTAGACACACACCGATAGTTACAAGAGTGAATTACCACCTAGTGTAGTCTCTTAGGCAGTTACGGGAGTGAACTGCCACCTAGCTGAGTTAACTAGTCAACTAGTCTTTAGTTAATTGACTGAACATAGTGTAGTGAGGAGTAGATCAAGGTATCAAGGGTAATGCACCAGTTTGGTGATGATCCCAAGGCAAGTGTGCATTATCATGGTTATGATCCCAATGTTGCATGGTGATAAAACCAATGCAACATATAGACTCAACTCAACACTCAAATTGAAGTGTCAATTGAAGAGAATATTCTTCAGGTGGAATATTCTCTCCTAAAAAATAGGAGACTGGATAAATGACTAATAATGACTAATAAACAAGGAAAAACCTCAGGAAAAAGAAATCCTAGGTGTGTGTGAAGTAACTCCAACAATATAATAGTATTGAATAAATGTATTGGGGTCTCGTTAAAGAAGGTCCACTAGGTAGTTAAGAGGTTGTTATGATTATGTTTTTCTTAATTATTTATAAATAAGGACAGAGTGCTCCTTATGAGATGTACGAGAGAGTATTGTAATTGGAGATTATCTCATTAGGAGGTTTCCTCCTCGAAGAGATAAGTCAACAAGAGTGGATTCCTTCCATAAAAGGATCAATTGTAAGGTATTAAGAGTTTTGATATTAATAAAGAATGGATAATTTCTATATTATCATTTGCATATTGTGTGTGATTTTATATTCAGATATGAGGTACATAACATTTGGCATCTAAGTTATTTTTCTAGTCAAAAAAAGAGAAAAAAAAGGGCTGCAACACTTATATCAATTCTTATAGTTTTTTTAGCAGAATTTGAAGAAATGAGTTGTAGGTCTAAATTCCTCTCAGAAAAACAATCGATTTCAAAAAACAAATTGTCCAAATCAAAGTTCGAGAAGTGAAAATATCGTTGATTTAAAATAAACTATTTTAGGGGTTTTTTCATGACAGATGTGTGGACTAAAGGGTTCATATCGTTTGACAAGTTCCTCATATTGTCGCCAGACCAACACCATTGAATAAAGGATTTTCGAGGGTTTGATTTGGTATATTATATGTTGTGTGCTACATCCCTTCCAAATTTTCTCTCTCAAAACCTAATGGATGTGAAGATTGGCAATAGATAATGTTGTTGGAAAAACTCTCCAAGTTTTGTCCTAGGGAATCTAAGATATTAAAGAGATAATCATTGAATCTAAGGAGACCTATATTATTGAGACCACATACCCTAGCATCAAGGAAGAATACAATTGAGAAAGATAATAATGTCTGGTATCATTTCGAGGAAGATTGTGATGATTGGTATATGGATAGCTATGACAACTACTTTCACCTTCTACTTGATGACTATAATCCACCTTATGTAGAGAACATCATGTTGGGAAGTCAAATGCTTGTTATGCCTACTAGTCTTCAATTTGCCTATTCTCCAGTAGTAGTGTGCTATGTGGACAATTTCTTGAATATGGATGGAGCTATATATTTGGATCCACATGATCATGTTCAACGTTTGGATAACCATTTTCAAGTAAGTATTGAGATTAGGTATATCCAGTGGGGAGTCAACATGATCTCTTGTCCTTGGATGAGTTATTTTTATTAATTTAATATTGCAATTGGTACTTAGATATGAGATATTGGCTACTTTAGAATGGCAATTAGAACTCGTACATGAGACCTAGGTTTATGGTGGAGCTTGTTGGACTATTTCAACTTGGTGGTTAATGTAGGTACATGGGACATTGGTTCTCTAGCTTACTTTGGCATTGTGGTTATCACTCATCCATGGGACCTTGGTTTACGGTTGTACCTCCTCGCAACAAGCGTCGAGGGAAACATTTTCCTATGTTGATAGTTTGGTTGTCATTGATGTCAACCCTTGAAAAATACCCGATGATGTGGTTTTGGTACCCGAAGTTGAATAAGGAATATGCACATGACGGATAGAGTAAATGTAGGAAATGATATCGTAGATGGATAGTACATGTCGTGCCATTTCTAGTGAGATGTGGAATGTCACATGGTTTACCTTGTTGTTTTTTTTCAAGGAAAGTCTGGTGTTGATGACCCATTTCGTTTGACAAACAAAAGACAAGTTACCTTGGCGGCGATGGCAGTGACCCAGACTACCCTGGATCATCCTTCACAAATCTCTGCCAGTGGCCCTGTCGATTAATCAATAGTTAACCTAACTACTATCTCAGCTAGTCCATCTGCTCTCCGGCTACTTACATGGCCTGGTCCTGATACTATGAACCACTGTATTTTCCAAAGCTGGTGTTCCATACAATGGTTGTTATTTTCCTGTTTAACTACAGAACAACTAGTACCGCATTGTTTCGGTTTTTGGATTCATTGTCCAACTACTAGTCTTTCTGGACTTCGTCTCTCCTCATTGGTTCTGTACCCCTGACCTGTTCCCTCTTTTCTGTGAACTTCAGACATTATTTTTCAGAACTTCCCAGTCGTCAGACCCTTACCTTTCCACCTCGATCTTCCTCCTTCTGGCCCTACAGTCTGGTCACTGTTTTATTTAAATGGATCCGCTTACTTACCCTCTGATGCAGCCTACAGATGAACTCTTATTTAAGCAGGTGGGCCTGTTTGAAAAACTGGATTCCCTCGAATCGGCGCGACAGTCTTTTCCCTCCAAGCCTTCTTTTTCAAATTTTCCCTCGGGTCCCTCCGTGTCCCCTGACGAACAGGCTTCTCCTGCTTCTAAGCCTGATCCTCCGGTCCCTGACAGGTCCTCCCTTGATCCACCCTCCGTTCCCCTGCAGGCTCATGACGGTCTTCATAAAGCTGCTTACACCCATCGTCAAGCCTCCTGTGGCCGGAAAGCGTGGAAATCTTCCATAAGATCAAAGCGACTGGTTTTGGGGGACGGAGTGGGTTTCGAAAACCTTGTTATGATGTCTTCCTATTATTTGGTGGGTCGTTTTTCTTACAAGCGTCTGTGTCCACACCCACTGGAGGAATGGCTAAAGAGCATGTGGGTTCCTGTATTGGGCTACTTACCTCAAGTTCAGTATCTCAAGAAAGGTTGGATTTGCTTTCACTGTAACTCTCCAGATGATGCCTCCCTATTACTTTCTACGTTGTGGGTCTACGGTGGAAGTAGCCTAATGCTAAAGCGTTGGATATTATCATTCAATCCAGACACGGAGTGCTTTCAACTCAGGCATCTCTGGGTCCTTCTTCCGGATCTCCCTCTATATCTCTGGAATGATGTTGCCTTGACTGCTATCGGAAACTCTCTGGGGACATTCATTGCACTTGATCCTCAGCTGCTCAATGGACCGTGGAGAAAAATGGGTAGAGTGTTGGTCGAGATGGATATCACCTCAGGCCTTTCGGAAACACTGGAGATCATTTGGAGAGGGAAAAAACTCATCCAAAAACTGGATTACCTTGGTCTCCCCTTCCGTTGCAACCTTTGCCGAGAAACAAGACACCTCCGCCGAGAGTGTCCGGGTAAGTCTTCTATTGATTCCTATGAAGAAAGCGATCTATTACACAACCCCCCTGAATACTTGGAGGCTGATCCAGCTCTGGCATACCTAGATTCACCTCTTCGACCTGTCTCCCAACCTACTCCGAGGAACCCTGTTGATCCGTTGTTTAAGCTAAATCTTCTCTGTCCATCTCTTTTCAGAACTCTCTCTGAAGCCGAGAAGACCTCCATTTCAGAGTTCCCCTGGCTCTCTGCCAATCGTAGTGAGCCCCTCTCCTCTCCCACTGTTGAGACGCCTCCCACTGGATCTCTTAACCCTTCAGACCACTCTCTCCCTTTATCGCCTGGACTTTCTGAAAGCCCAGTCCCTCCCCCCGTTGAGACAAACCTCTCCTCACTTCTTCCGACAATGCAGAAACTGCCCCCTTCCTCCACCTTAGACAGGTCGTTGGTTATCCCGTCCTCATCCTTAACCCTAGTTGTATCCCCTTCCACGCTTCCAGGTTTTAGTCAATCGGAGGACGATGACATTAGACTTCTAGAATCGTTGAACCCTTTGGCCTCTCCTAGTACTCTCCCGAGCAACCTCTCCCTGCTACCCATGTTCCGGGGAAAAGAACGAATCCTTACAGCCACAGAGCGGGGCTCCTCTTCTACACTTTCTTCAGACAAAGACTCTATCGCCCTGGCTTGGTCGAGAGGTATCGAAGTGGAACTCTCCCCTCTTCAGACTCACAGTTCCAGGAAGAAAAAAGAGTTAGAGAGCACACAGATAGCTTCAACTGACCTTCCCACGCAGGAAGGTAAGGCCCTTAGAGCACTTAAGGCCTTGGCCAGAACAAAGTAATGATTGTGCTCTCCCTTAACATCCGGGGGATCGGAGGCCCCCTCAAGGCTGCCTCCTTCAGAAGACTGTTGGACACTTCTAAGCTGGATCTCATCTTTCTCCAAGAGACTCTTGTGTCTGATCAACTCTCCAGAGATTTTGTGCATCGTTTCCACTCTACGTGGGTTACTGCGGCTGCTAGCTCCCTTGGTAACTCGGGTGGATTATTGGTTGCCTGGAACCCAGATCTTTTTGAGCTAAGACCCTATCTGACGTGGGGGGGAATTTTATTGACAAGTCGCTACCTTGTTACTGATCAGGAGGTGGCATTTTTAAATGTCTATGGCCCGTGTTCAAACAAACCTAGATTCTGGAAACACTTGGATGAAAGTGGTGTCGTCTCCTTACCTAATCTCATTCTTGGAGGAGATTTGAATATCATTCTTACTGCAGATGAACATTAGGGAGGTTCCTTCTTGCCGGGATCTTTGGAGGCCTTCTACATGGAGCTCTTCGCTTCAAACAACCTGATTGATGTCCAGCCACCTTGTCTGGTTCCAACTTGGAGAAATGGGCGTACAGGTACAGATGCCATTGCAGGAAGCTTGGATCGGTTTCTGGTAGCGGAGGCCTTCTTGACTTCCTCTTCCTCTCCATCCTCGTGGGTGGAGTTTCCATTTGTCTCGGATCATGCTCCGATTCTCCTCAAATTGTTTCCCCCGGTGCTTCATCATTCGACTCCCTTTAAATTTAATCATCATTGGACACAAATTGGGGACTACTCTACTTTAGTTCATGAGGTATGGATGGACCATCGCTTCTTGGATGAAGAAAATCCTCAGAGGCGCATTTCCTGGAAACTAAAGGTTCTTAAATCCAAATCAAAAAAGTGGTTTCTGGAGTTAAAACTATCTCAATCGGCCCGTCTTCTACAGCTGGAATCGGCGATCCAAAATTATATTTTTTCTTCAACTTTTATAGCCTTGATGGAGGTGGAGACTGCTGACCTATCTGCTCTAGAATCTAACAGAGCTGACATCCTGTGTGAGCAAGAGAATGCTTGGAGATTGCGCAGTCGCACGACGTGGTTAAAGAGCGGGGACTCTAATACTAAGTACTTTCATAAGCTGGCAACTTATAATAGGAGTAAAAAATCCATTTGGTCCATCGACAGCATTGAAAAGGGGTCCATCAGAGGACAAGATGCAATAATGGCGGAGGCAGTATCACACTTCAAACAACAATTCAAAGCTTCTACCAACCAGAATCTCATTGAAAAGGCCACTACAACTGCTCTTTATCCTCATTTTATTTCTGCTGAAGCTGCTACCGAGCTTTATAAACCTGTTACACTCACAGAGATCAAAGATATTTTATCACAGTTTAAAAAGGAGAGAAGCCCTGGGCCGGATGGCTGGACTTCTGAATTTTTTATTCATTTTTTCGATCTTGTAGGTGTGGATCTACTCCAGTTGATGGAAGACTCCCGCTTAAAGGGTAAAATCTCACGGAGACTTAATGCTACGTTCCTGGTCCTAATTCCAAAAAAGGATACCCCGCTCACTTTCTTTGATTTCCGACCGATCTCCCTCTGTAACCTCATCTATAAATTAATCTCGAAGGTCATCTCTAACTAAATAAAGCCTTTTCTTGAAAGGAATCTGTCGGCGGAACAAATCGGATTCTTAAAGGGCAGAAGAATCCAGGATGCAATCGGAGCAACCCATGAGTGTATCCACAGTATCAAGAAGAAAAATCAAAAAGCATTGATCATGAAACTAGACCTCAAAAATGCTTTCGACAGCATTGATTGGGAGTTTCTGAGAGTTGTGCTCTTTGCGGTTGGATTTGGAGAAAAGTTTACAAACTGGATTCTAGCTTGTGTCACTAGTGCCAACTCTGCAGTTATAATCAATGGTGAGGCCACAAGATTTTTCAATTTTGAGAGGGGCCTCCGTCAGGGATGCCCTCTCTCCCCCTATCTCTTTATACTAATCATGGAAGGCCTCAGCCTCCTTCTCAAAAAAATCTTCACTGAACATAAAATCTCCGGTATTAAAGTTACAAAGCTCATTAAGATGTTTCACCTTATGTTCGTGGACGATGTCCTACTCATGACGAACGTTGTCCTGGCAGAGTGGACTGTTATTCAGGAGGTGCTTTTCCAATTCTGCTTAGTCTCGGGACTCTCCATCAATCAATCAAAATCCGCAGTGCACTTCTGGGGGCTTTCGGAACCCGAACTTCTTTGCTTCAAACTTTCCATTCCTTACACTTTTATTGACCTGAGAGAAGGGTTCAAATACCTTGGGTATCAACTCAAGTTGGGAGCTTCCTCACCCGATGAGTGGCTCTGGCTTGTCAAACTTTTCGAAAGAAAAATAGGCGGCTGGTGCAACATTTGGCTATCGATGGGGGGTCGCCTAACCCTAGTAAAGGCTGTGCTGGAAGGTTTGGCAGTGTTCTGGATGACCTTGGAGAGAATCCCAAAAAAGACCATCAACACGCTCCAGAGACTCTCATCCAACTTTCTGTGGAATGGTCTTGGGAAAAAACACAACTTTCATCTCTGCAGATGGGACACTTTGACAAAGCCAAAAAAGGCAGGCGGATGGGGCCTAAAAAGCATTTTTACTTTCAATGCAGCTCTCCTGGCTAGTTCCCTTTGGAGAGCGGTTACTATCGACAGTATCTGGCACTGAATTGTT
Source organism: Picea mariana (assembly GCA_032191745.1). Classification (NCBI taxonomy): domain Eukaryota; kingdom Viridiplantae; phylum Streptophyta; class Pinopsida; order Pinales; family Pinaceae; genus Picea; species Picea mariana. The sequence continues at coordinate 168,781 of JASDQU010503003.1, read as the reverse complement.
TTCGAAAAGTATCTTGGCTCTTTGAGACTCAGCGATTGGATTCGATTGCCAACTTTACAGCAAAAGAGGGCTTCGCCGTTCTGGAAGGGCCTGGTTGCAGCTGCCCCTGTCATTCTCCATTGGCTCTGTTGGAAGCAGGGCTCATGTACAGAGATTAAGATCGGAAGGGATAAAATTATAGGTATGGAAGGACGCTCGATTCTCTCCCATGCCCTGTGTTCAAAGCTCGCCTCCTCCAATTTTTTACATCTTGCACAGGTTGGTATTCCTTGCGGATTCCCCTTTCTCCCAGGTAAATGGAAGGGGTGTACCGAACTGTCTCTTAGCGGTGGGGAGGCAAATGAATGGTGCAGTTACATTGAAGCGCTAAACAGTGCTGGTATTTCCATTGTAGCGGAGCCGGATGTCCTGTTGTGGGCTGGAGGGGATGCATCATGCATCATTTACGTTAAAAATCTTTACTTGGCACTGGAAAAACAACTGGACCATGCGTCTGATTTTTCTTGGACCTTTCAACTCTGGAATTGGAAGCTGCCTCTTAAATTAAAGCTGTTCATTTGGCTGGCTGGGAAAGGAAAGATCCTTACATGGGATTCGCTTCGCCGGAGGGGCTGGGAGGGCCCCAGTATTTGCTCACTATGCCGCCATGCACAGGAAGACGTCCCCCACATTTTAATTCACTGTGAGTTCTCGACGGAAGTTTGGAACAGAACTTTTAATTTTTTCAAGATTCCATTCTCCTGGAAAGGCGAAACACTCTCTGACTGCTTCAATTCGTGGCATTTGAATAAATCTTTGCCGAATGTTTTGGCTGTCCATGTTAGCTGGCACCTCTGGATCGAGCGTAATAAAGCACTCTTTGAGGAGCGCACCCCCTCTCCGCTGGCTGTCCTGCACAGAGTCCTGGTCTCCTTCAGCTGGCAGCCATCTTCTATTAGGCCCTCGCTCCTCAAAGCGATTGATCTTAGTTTGCCTACAGGGCACACCCTGGCGTGTTTCGACGGAGCGGCCCTCACAAATGGCCTCTGCTGTGGAGCTGGTGGTTATTTCAAAGCGCATCCTACGAGAATCACCAAATGGTTCCTTAACTGTGGTCCGGGATCAAACACAAAAGCGAAACTCTTGGGTCTTTGGGCATCTCTCTGGCTTGCTTCCTTGTGATCAATTGATCATTTGCTCGTTCGCGGTGACTCAAGAGTCATTATTGATTGGATTACCCATAAGGCCAAGCTCCATGCTGTCCACGTAGATTTTTGGAAACAAAAGACTCGGGATCTCTCCAGAGGTTTCACAAACATCAGTTTCCAGCACATCCCTAGGGCTTACAATCATGTGGCGGACTCCCTCTCAAAGAGATCATTAATTGCAGAGGCTGGCAAACTCTTGATCTTCCATAGTGATAGAGGGACCGAGAGTCCTGTCACCATTCTAAACATCTTTTGACTGATCGACTGGTGTCCATCGCTTCTTTGATGGTATCGTCTGAGAAACTACTGATTGGAGACCAGGGACTGGTGTCAATCGCTTTTGCTGCTTTGTACTGGCTGTATCTTTCAGTTTTGCTCCAGATAGTTGTGATCATTGTCTTGCTCTGTTACAGAACTGTTTCCTAAGTTGCTGTATTGGATCTTTTCGTCTCTGTTATGGTGCGCCGGCCACTGTTCATTGCACCCATTCTATTTTCGGTGATTTGACCTGTATTGTAAATGATCTTATACTCTATATAATATTGAGAAAAAAAATTTCATGGAAAAAAAAGGGAGATATGGCCTTGTAAATTTGGAAGCCCCGAAGAGTGGTCAAGAAGCCCCTAGTTGGTTACAAGTCTTAGTCAAAGGGTAAAGTGGTTGCAAAAATAAATACCTAAAGTAACGAGAGAGGTTATTATGAAAAAATATATAAACACCCCAAGGACTCATTCACAAGTACACTTACACACTCATTCATTGATTATATTTCGTGTGATCTAGTGATCTTTTTCTAAGGTTGTGATGACATATTTATGAGGTAGAAAAGGAAGGTTGAAGGAGAAAGTATCAAGGTTGCAACAAACCCTTGTTTATAAGGTATTCACGTGTTGCAGGTCAGAAGGGCACAAATGTACGCGGGTTGTAGTGGAGGAAAGCACAAATATATGTGGGATGTAGAAGAGAAAGTTGTGTATCTGTGAAAAGCTAATGAAGGTTTGAGAAGATGTTGGTACCAGGTCCATAAAGGTCTAAAGGAAATATACAGGTCAACATCTCAGAGTTTCAGGTCAGCTATAGAGGTATTGGTATGGTTGTATACTTGTTTTGATGGTTACTTCTTGTCATGATATGGTGTATGCTTAAGACATACTTGGTATGGTTGGTTTATTATTTGGATATGGTATAACTTGGTTGCTTGGTAGAGTGAGGAGAACTCTTATATCTGGTTCAACACATGACATGGTTTTTATAGTTGTTATCTTTGAGTTGATTGTATATGGTTGAGGCATATTCATATTGTATGGTGGCACATGCATGAGGGGAATGTATTGGTTCTTTGAGATACTCCATTGATTACCAACAATATCATTGTCAACAATATCACAACCACCCCTACAATAAGACCTCAAACTTAACATCCAATAATATATAAAAAGAATAAAGTTTTTACTTATTTTAATTGATAAAATAAGTATAATTTATGTGTGCTTAAGTAAAATATTGAAAATCCAAAAAAATTAAAAAAACCAAAGAATGCACTAATAACAAGTTAATGATTCAATAATGAATCAAATGTTATACTTCATGTAAATACTAAATTAAATGCTAACATACCTAGCAAAAATGAATAATGTTTAGAATGAGGATATGAATGAAAAACACATGAACACAAATATTTTCATGTATAGGTACTATGGTAGTGAGAAACACATGTGCTATATCGGGAAAACCCCCTACATACTACATTAGGGTTCTAAAGTGCAGGCAGAGCTAACTGTCTAAAGTCTCCTACTTTTAACAACTATCCTAACATTACCCCACAATCATACATGAAAAACAAAGTATAGGGATCCGATAGTCCTACCTTAAAATCTGTGTCCGGTGTCGATCCCTTTGTGCTCAATTGTTTCTCGACTGCAAGTCTCCTCCCAAGGCTGACCTGCATTCACCAAAAGACAAACAAGAAACTACAAGAATGCATTCTATGTATCGATTAGTGGGTTAGATATCATAACCAAAATACAAATAAATCATAAAGATTGAAGACATCATTTGGCGAGACGAAAAAATATTTCTTTATATTAATCTCACAAAGTCGCTTACAATATGAGACCGATGTTGGTTGTGGAGCCTGATTATCTTCCTGATTCAAAGGTCTTTTACTTTCATCCGTGTTTATACCCCATGAAGTATTTACACCCCAGAAGTATGTACACTCTTCCACGCGGGGGAGTGCAGAGGGGGGTACCCCCTCTGCGAGGTTCGGGGGGGCTATCCCCCTGGATGGGGGGTCTGGGGGCAAGCAAGGGTTCGAGGGCAAAGCCCCCGAAGGAAAAATTGCTTTGTAAATGTATATTGTAATTTCATTGTAAATCTGTACCGTTCATTATAAGGTCATAGATCTAAGGATAGAGATTATGTTAGGGTTTTTTTCCCTAGAAGGAAACCCTCTTTTATGAGGGAAATGTATTGCGGCTATGGTTGATGGCGAATATTGTATTCTAAGATAGGATATTGTGAGAGAAATAAGAGGAAGTTACAGCGGGTTTGTTGTAGGTTTTATCCCTTCATATGCTGGATAATAATAAAGGAAGGACCTGGCAATTTCTCTGGTGGATGTAGCCCACACTGGGTGAACCACGTAAATCTATGTCTCTATTGTATTGTGTATCTTCTGTGTTTTGTTTTCGCATTTGTTTTATTTTATTGCTCCATGGTCCTATTTTTCTAACAACTGGTATCAGAGCGAAAGGTAACTCACAGGAAAAGAGGGTTCTTGGTTTGAGTGGGAGCAATGTCAGAAGATGGAAAGTTTAGGGTCGAGAAATTTAACAGCCAAAACTACCAGTTATGGAAGATGCAGATGGAATACTATTTATATCAAAAGGATCTATTCCTACCATTGGGTGGAATAGCAAAGAAGCCGACGACTACAAAGGATGAAGAATGGGAGATTCTTGACAGAAAGGCTCTAGGAACAATACGACTAATCTTGGCAGCGTCGGTGGCTTTCAATTTTTCAAAGAAAAGACAACGAAGGGTTTGATGGATGCATTGGACAAATTGTATGAAAAACCCTCGATGTCCAATAAGGTATTTCTAATGAAGATATTGTTTAATATGAAGATGTCGAAAGGTGGGTCTGTTGCAAATCATTTAAATGATTTTAATATGGTTACTAATCAACTAAGTTCTGTAAAAGTGAACTTTGATGATGAGGTCAGGGCTCTTCTAATCTTGTGCTCATTGCCAGAAAGATGGAACGGCTTGGTCATGGCTGTAAGTAACTCTGTCTCTGGTTCAAATACTTTAAAATTTGATGATGGTGTTGGTGTTATCCTCAGTGAGGAAATGCGATGGAAAAGCACAAGTGAGACATCAGGAAATGCGTTGAACATGGAGAATAGGGGAAGACAAAAGGATAGAGGAAAGGGTTTCGAAAACCATGGGAATTCTAGGAAGGGCATATCCAAATCCAGACTTGGAAAGATAGAGTGCTGGAATTGTGGGAAGAAAGGACATCTGAAGAAAGACTGCAAAGCTCCAAAGAAACAAAGAGATGGACAACAGGAGAGAAATCAGGAAGCA